>BMAC01000733.1:170749-201501 GCA_014905375.1 Phtheirospermum japonicum | reverse complement strand
TGAAGCTGACACACTTTCTAGAAGGGTTATGCTGCTGGAACCGTTGTCGTTGAGGCTAACGGTTACACTTAGCGGTCACTCCAACCGTTAGCTGTTACCGCTAACCTTAACGGTTACTGACAACCGATGTTAACGATCAGAGTGCTGAATTCAAGAGCTAACGGTAACTTTCTATAACGGTTGCCTTATAACCATTGTCGTCAGCCCGAAATGCAAAATAAAAGCAGCTAACGGTTGCTGCTAACGGTTGCACCAACCATTAGCGAGTAACCGTTAGCGGGCCCAGGAAGCCCAGAACAGATTTTTCGGCCCAGTTCGCGGAAAAAAATCTATAAATACCCTCCTTAATCCGAATTTCGAGCATCTAGGTCTGGGTGTGCGTGTGGTAACCCTAAATACTTACCATAAACATAATCCTAGGGTTTGGAGACGGATTAAAAACACCAAAATGCGAGGATCGAAGAGAGATCGAAGATTCGACGACGATGAGTTCCAGAGCCCGTTCGACGCCGTTCATCCATTTTCGTCCGTTTCGCCTGCGTTTCCTCTTCGGATTAGCCGAAGAAACTTTCAGTTTCCAGTAGTTACAATAAGTTTTCTACAATCTTTCATTAGTTTCTTAGTTTTAATTCTTAGATTTTAAAGCTTTTCGAATAATATTTAGTTTATGTTTTTGAAGTTTCTTTCCGTTTGGATTCGCTGAACGTATTTAGTTATTTAATCTCAGTTTATTTTCAGTCTTATATGCTTATTGTTGGAAGTTTAATGTTCTGTTTGGTTGATCTTTCATACATGCAATTTATGTTAGTTTCTGTTAAACAGTTAGTGTTAACCGTTGTTGTTAACCGTTAGTGTTAACCATTGGACCAACAGTTAGCAGAACCCTTAGCAGTAACCCTTAGCCAGTAAACCCTTAGCAGTAAGCGGTTAGCAGTTAACCCTTAGCAGCAACCCTTAGCAGTAACGGTTAGCAGCAACCCTTAGCAGTAACCCTTAGCAGTTTTTAGTTGATTTAAATTGTTTTGTTAATCGAATTCGTTTTATGCATGTCTGTTTGGGATTTTTAGACTCAAGTTAGATTCTGAAACTTAATTTCTTAGTTTTATTGAAATTATTAATTAGTTTTTAATTGTTGATTATTTTAATTAGTCTAAGTTTAGTTAATTGAATTTGGTTTTTAAATTAGTTAATCATTAGTTCTATTTTTTAGTTGGTTAATTAGTTTGAATAATTTAATTAAATTAGTTTGTTTTAAATTAAGTCTTGCTATTTAAATTCGTAGTTATTAATCAACATCAAATTCCCCCCAATTTGTATGCGTTATTGTGTTGAACAAACTATTTAAAATTCCGATTGTATGTTCCTTGAGAGACGACTCGAGTCAAGTTGCCAAACTACGCGCGACCCCGTTCTCTTGCGGGCAAGCTATTGATCTTTTGACAAATTTTCATAAGTAGGCAACCAAAAAGCTTGAATCAAAATTTTGGCACCGTTGCCGGGGAACATTGCAAAGGTTTTTAAAAATATGTTTGTTCATTTTATTTTCTTTTTAACCGTATATTTGTATAAATATTTTCTTTAGTGGATGCGTTTGATTTGTTGATTGAGTGTATGCAAGGTCGTAGATCACTTAGACTCGAACTTGCACCATTTATCGACAACGTTCATCGATCCAATCGAGCAAGACCACCTCACGTATCCGAAAATGAATCGTCTTCCACAACTGATTTAATTTGTGATCCAATTCCCGAAGCGATGCTGCGACTGGATAAACCTCCCCACAACAAAGAGGATGATCAACCACCGAGGAACCCACCTATGCGACAAAGAAACGACTATGGAAGTGAACCGATTTGTCCCGACGGACCGGTGCAGCCTCGAGAGTATTGGGAGAATGTCCAACGGAATGAGATGGACCAAAATGTAGAACAAAGAAGAGGAATTAGAAATCGCAACCACTACATTCTGGACGACTATTCCGAGAGATCTTGAGAGCAACAAAGGCCAAGCAACTGTTTGAGAAGTTGAGCGAGAAATCGAGACAAACTAATTCTCGACCACGAACGATTATGGCCAAAGAGGTCTCCGAGATTCCAAACGAGAGAGACATGAAGCTCGAAGAGATGACCAAGGAGTTGGCCGCCCTAAGAGCAAAGGTGGCGAATATGGAATTATCAAAGAAGACTGTTGAGTTATGTGCACAATGTGGATTGCAAGGACATGTAGCGGGTGTGTGCACAACCGTGTTTGATAAAGTGGAAGAAACGGAGGTCAAAGCTATTCAAAATTTCCAACCTCAACCTCCAGCGGGAAACACATATCATCCAGGACCTCCCAATCATCCAAACTTCACATATGGCCCCGGACAAGCGCCTGTGCCTGTGCAAGCAAATGATCAACTGTTAGTATAGCAACAAAATCAAGTAGCGGAGACTTTACGAAATCGAGAGGGAGTCACGCAATTAACTGCACAAGTGGATAGCCAATAACGGATCTCAATGCAAAATTCGAGTCAAGGTTTGATGAACTAGTCAAGGTTGTACAGCAAAGTCATGAGCTTGTTAAGGTTGTGCAGCAAGGGCAGCGGTATTCGGATATGATTATAGGAGAATTGTCCGCGACTGTATAAATATTGTCGAAGGAGAAAAATAAATTTCCGAGCCAAATGGAACACGCCTCGGTTATTCATGTTCTGAGAAGAGGAAAAGAGGTATATAATGGCATAGAGCTAGAAAAATAAGAAGACACGGAAGAAGCTGAGACCCAACCACATGAAGATGCAACCAAACCGGCCGACCTTATGCATAAGTCGACCAACCCATATGTGCCAGGAGCATTGAAAAGAAGGAACAATTCATCAACTGGCGAACCCATTGATTCCCCAAAAAAGTTGACTAGTTATGATCATGTTCCCTTTCCAAGTCGACTTCGTCCAGCGAAAGAAAACAAGAAGTTTATGGAGTTGTACAATTTACTAAAACACGTGAACGTTAATCTCCCCTTACTAGATGAGATAAAGACGATGCCTGCATACGTTAGATTTTTCAAGAAGTTAGTCGCGAGAGAACGGCGAATGGAGATGACACAACAAGTAGAATTAACCAAAGAGGTGAGCGCCATATGCAAGGGTCCGATACCCAAAAAGGAGAAAGACCCGGGGAGTTTTTGCATAACTATTGCCTTAGGAAAGGGACAAACGGCACGTGGAATGCTCGACCTTGCTTCAGGGATCAATTTGATGCCGTACTCACTATATAAAGAATTTGACCTTGGAACAATGAGGCCGACTACGATGCGACTACAAATGGAGGATCGATCAATTAGACAACCGCTTGGGATATTTGAAGATGTATTAGTTCAAGTCAGCAAATTTGTAATTCCAGTTGATTTTGTCATACTTGATGTCGGCGAAGTTCCAAAAGAATGCACGGAACATACTATTCTGCTAGGTCGACCATTTATGTCCACCTCTCATACTTTAATAGATGTGAACAAAGGAAGGATGACCATGTCCTTTTTAGGAGAGTCAGTAATGTTTTCACTTAAAGACATCCATAACACCCCTTCATCATTTATGCGAGATGAGTGTTCATTTGTAGATCTAATCGATTCTTGCGTCCATGACCTCCAAAGTGTTGCCACTATAGAAAGAAGTTTGACGTCGGGGACGATGAGGAGCATTTGAGTGGAGAGGAATTGATTGAATTGTTGGGAATTGATATAGGAGAAATCATAGATGGAATTGCTGGTTGTAGTGCTGCATTGCGCAAAGAGAGCGACGCACCGAAGATCAAGCCAAAAGTAGAGTTGAAAACACCACAAACTCGTGCGGAGTACGTTTCCCTTGACCCCTACAACAATTTAAAATGTGCAAGGAACAAAGGCGAGGCATACAATAGCAAGGATTGGACAACAAAGAAGAAGAAGTCGAGCGAGGTCTATGACAAGAAGTTCAAGGTTGGTCAACTAGTGCTATAAAATTCTAATCGTATGTTTGATCCAACCAATTTCAAGGCCGAATGGAGTGGACCATTTATGATAACGGAAATGGATGAGTACGGAGTTGCCACTCTATACGATGAGAGTAAGAAGTCGAAATTCCAAGTCCACAAGCATAGACTCAAACCTTTCTACGAGAAACGTGGGCTGAATCGCGATCGTGATAAAGAAAAATTAGTAGATCCCCCACGGGCTAAAACTTAATCACGTGGAATAGCGTCGAGCTGTCGACGTCAAACAAGCGCTTCTTGGGAGGCAACCCAAGCGTTCGTTAGTTTTCATTTTCTTTTCTTTAATTTTCTTTTGATTTTTATTTTATTTTATTTTTGTCTTTTTATTGTGTCAATTGCCGTGGTACATTTATGTGTGCATTAATGTGCAGAAATTTCGAAAACTCGTTGAACAGGACATTTAGTGGATACATAGCAGTAATAGCTACCGCTAGTCGCTACCGCTGAACCAGACCGTTAACAATCACCGCTACCGCTAGCCGCAGCAACCAGGGATAACGATACATACTAACGCTGGGTAGCAACCGCTAATAGCTACCGTTAGTTGGAAAAGGAGGCAAATTTTTGACCTTAAAACAGAGAACGTAGCGGTATGGTTAACGGTAACACCAAACCGCTGCGTGTTGCCGCTATTCGCGTCTGCCGTCTAATTTTTACAAAATTCATTTTCACCAACCGAGGTCGCAATCCAACCCAATCTAGCCGCTGTCCGACAACCTTTTGATGAGCTGCAATCCAGCCATTTCCGACATTGAGTCGCAATCCGGCCGCTTCAAATCCCGAACGATGTGCCACCGAGCACTTGCGCGACGCAATTGATTACAATCATATCTTTTCCTTTTCGTTTTCTTTTTCTTAAAAAAAAATGAAAAATTCAAAATTCCAAAAATATTAGTTAGTTGCTTTTATTATTTGTTTTGTAGGTTTTTCTTATTCAAGACATTCAATCATGAGTTCAAGACGAGGAATTATTGCACAAGTACTTTTGGAGAAGCTCAACTATCGATTTTTCAGGGATGTTTTTCTTATTTCCCTTGCGCTTATTTTTTTTATATTTATGGCAACCAGGAGTTTGCCACATTTTTTTAGAGGAGGGGATGGTTGAGTTGTGATTTATAACTGAAAATTGTGCAAAATTTAAAATGTCAAATTTTCGTGATTTGTCTTAGCTAATATTTTACGTGATTGATTGCTATTTCTGCACTGAATTATGTTTGTATGGATTTCTTGTCGAAGTTCGCTAAGTATGATTTGAGGTTCTAGTCTTTTGAGCGTGCATAAGTGCATTAAATTTTCAAAATTTATTATTTATATATTGTAAAATGGTACTTGGACGCATTTGATTTCACAAAACTTTGAAAGCAGCGTCAATTCAAAACTTTTTCATGCAAAAAGCCTGTGAGTAGCCRGAGTGATTATCATCATTGCATGTACTTGAATGAGTTTTGATTTGAGATCTCTTTGAAACCGCTGTGTGTAGTTGACTTTGAAAATGAGGTTGAGGCACATATATAAACCCTATTCCGGCCATATCCATATATTTTTAGCCACTATAAATTACGAATGAGTGTTTTTGAGTCGACCACTACAACCCATTAAAAGCGTGAGGTAGGAGTTCGTTATTTTTATTGGTTATTAGAGTTTTGGAATTTTTATTAGGAATTTATGATTTTATGAATTTTTGTAATAAAAGACCACCATCCGAAAAAGAAAAAAAATAACCCCACAAAAAATTATAATAAGAGGGAAATAAAAAAAGAGAGAGAGAGAGAGAGAAGAATAAAAAGAAGGATGGTGAGTCTAGTTGAATTTGTGTTAGTCAATGTCTACGCGCTAATTAAGGCTTGTGTTTTATTTTTAATTTTCTTATGAAGACTAATTAAAACACCAAAAATGCGAGGATCGAAGAGAGCCCGTTCGACGCCGTTCATCCATTTTCGTCCGTTTCGCTGCGTTTCCTCTTCGGATTAGCCGAAGAACTTTCAGTTTCCAGTAGTTACAATAAGTTTTCTACAATCTTTCATTAGTTTCTTAGTTTTAATTCTTAGATTTTAAAGCTTTTCGAATAATATTTAGTTTATGTTTTTGAAGTTTCTTTCCGTTTGGATTCGCTGAACGTATTTAGTTATTTAATCTCAGTTTATTTTCAGTCTTATATGCTTATTGTTGGAAGTTTAATGTTCTGTTTGGTTGATCTTTCATACATGCAATTTATGTTAGTTTCTGTTAAACAGTTAGTGTTAACCGTTGTTGTTAACCGTTAGTGTTAACCATTGGACCAACAGTTAGCAGCAACCCTTAGCAGTAACCCTTAGCAGCAACCCTTAGTAGTAACGGTTAGCAGCAACCCTTAGCAGTAACCCTTAGCAGCAACCATTAGCAATAACGGTTAGCAGCAACCCTTAGCAGTTTTTAGTTGATTTAAATTATTTTGTTAATCGAATTCGTTTTATGCATGCTGTTTGGGACTTTTAGACTCAAGTTAGATTCTGAAACTTAATTTCTTAGTTTAATTAAATTATTAATTAGTTTTAATTGTTGATTATTTAATTAGTCTAAGTTTAGTTAATTAAATTTGGTTTTTAAATTAGTTTAATCATTAGTTCTATTTTTAGTTGGTTAATTATTTTGAATAATTTAATTAAATTAGTTTGTTTTAAATTAAGTCTTGCTATTTAAATTCGTAGTTATTAATCAACTTCAATTTCCCCTAATTTGTATGCGTTATTGTGTTGAACAAACTATTTAAAATTCCTATTGTATGTTCCTTAAGAGACGACTCGAGTCAAGTTGCCAAACTACGCGCGACCCCGTTCTCTTGCGGGCAAACTATTGATCTTTTGACAAATCTTCATAAGTAGGCAACCAAAAAGCTTGAATAATGGTCCCATAAGGTCCATATGAAGGAGTTCGAAGCAAGATGATGTAGTGAGACTTTGCAATACTGGATGTGGCACCCTGACCTGCTTTCCTTTCTGACACGCCTCGCAAATAGGGATGATCTTGGAGTTGAGTTTAGGAAGCCCATTCACTGATTCTTCTTTGGCCAACCTGTCCATCATCTTGTAGTTGACATGCCCAAGTTTTTGATGCCACAACTCAGCATCACTTAATTGAGACAATTTGCAAAAAGCATCACTTTTGATTTGATATCAGTTGTCTGAAGTCCTCTGACCAGGGAGGATACACGGTCCATTCTCCTCATAGACTTCACATTTTCACGGTTGAATTTGACACTAAAACCGCCATCGCAAAGTTAGCTTATGCTTATCAAATTTGCAGTAAGCCCTTCTACCAGCAACACATTTTCCAGAGTTACAATGCCGGGAACATGGAGAGTTCCTTGACCAATGATTTGGCCATTTGCACCTCCACCATATTTTACTTTTCCACCTCGAAATATTATAATGTTGGAGAGTAATTCTTATGATCCGATCATATGTTTTGAGCATCCACTATTGAAGAACCAGGCTCCAGGGATATGGGATTCCAGGGAGGTATGGATCATATTGCACTTGATGTTATTTTTATTGAACCACACTTGTTTGAACCTGGTGTTGGTATTGATGTTGGTAACATGGGGACCAACATGGGATTTAACAGCCACTTTTTTTCTCTGAAAATGTCTTCTCTCACCAATAACCTTCCAGCAGAAAGGTTGTATATGACTTGGTTCACCTCAATGATGACACACGAATTGTCTCCTTCTCTTCTTGTGCCGTTTGGTCGATTTTTGTTCTTGGCTTGATGCTTGTTTGGCTGATTCGGTTTATAGCCAATTCCATGCTTTGAGGTTTCTGGGAAACTCATCTCTAAGATTTCATCAAGCTTTGCCTTCCCTTTGTTCAGACTCGTGATGGTTCCTTAAACCCTCTTCAGCTCGGTTTTCACCTTTTCTAGCTCAGCATCCTTCTTGGTGAGCGACAATTCTAATTGGATAATTATGTCAAGTTGATCATTTTTTTCCTTGGTTAGTTTGTCTACTTCTTTCATGAGATCCTTGGCCTTGAGTACCCATTTTTCCCAACGGACAAACAGTTGCTTATGCTCAATAATAAAATGCTCGTACTCTTCAAGATAATCAGTAGTCTATGCATTCAGGCACACGATGTTGGTTTTGAGGTCAACAACATGGACGTCGTCGTCACACACAACATTAGTAAACAGGGATGGAACAGGTTCAGGTGAGTCGAAATCATTGACATCCTCAGTGAAGTCTGTGGCAACCATGCTCTTTTTCCTGAGAGTGTTAGCACACTCATTATTGTAGTGTCCCCAACCCTTACATTCATGACATTGAACTTCGCAGAGTGGTTTTTAGGAGCTGGATGCATTGGGTATCGAAGGTGAGGACTGTGATCCTGCAAGAGTGCGTCTAGTGAATTTTGGTGTAGACACCTGCGGATTGGTCTTTGAGTTTGATCCTCCAATGTTGTTCTTCTTCTTTAGGAAATTATTAACACGTTGGGTCACATAGGATAACACGTCTTCCTCAAGAGTAGTGGATTCCATCTTTTTCAAAATCCTTTTCAAGTCAAACTCCTCATCATCTTCATCGTTGTCAAATATAGCATCGGAGGAGAGAGAAACATTCTTCTCTTTAGAGTTGGAACTAAGGTGTTCCATCTCATATTTCTTGAGAGAGCCAACTAAGGCATTATACTCTATGTTATCAATATCTTTGGATTCTTCTATGGCAACCACCTGCATATTGAATTTCTTCGAGATGGATCTCAGTAGTTTTCCCACAAGATGTGTGTTTGTTATTGATTCACCAAGCTCTCTGCACTCGTTTGTAATATCTGAGAGTCTCGTGGCGTAGTCCATGATCAACTCCTTTTCATCCATCCTCATTGCCTCGAAGATGGAAGTCAAAATTCTCAGTCTTGACCTCTTAACGCTCTCAGTCCCTTCACATACCCTTTGGAGTGCGTCCCATGCATCCTTTGCTGAATCAAAATTCTTGATGACTCTGTAGTAGCTTGCGTCTACATACCCACAAAGGGTGTTGATGCATTTGTAATTCCAGTTTGCAGCAGCTACTTCCTCAGGAATCCAATCTATCTCTTTTTTGTCTATGGTATCACCTTCAGCATCAGTGACACGTGGTTTTTCCCATCCAATCAGAACCGTTCTCCATGCACGTTAATCAATGCTCTTTAAGTGACACCGCATCCTCTGTTTCCAGAGAGAGTAATTCTCCCCATTGAGGATCGGAAGCCTTGGGTTTCCTTGAGCATCCATAGCACCTAAACAAATAAGGATCAGTACTTAAAGCTTAAGTAACCCGCTTTAGATGCCAAATGTAGAATTTGAAGGTCTATGGTTTTGAGAATAAGTATCGGTTTATGATGCTGTTTTCAATGTTAACAACCACTGAAACCAACATCAATCAGAGTTTAACTAAAGATGTGAAGCCGATATTTAAACTCAAGAGTACAGCAAATTAGATTCAGTTCACAAGTAAAAGTACTTGTGAACTTGGGTGTACAAACCCGAAAACTATATTATACTTTCTTGTTCACGATCAATACAAAAATATGAAAACTAAAGTATCAAAAAATATGATACTAAATACTTTTCGCCTTGATGAAAATATCTTCTCCGTTGGTTACGCAACTTCGAAGAACTTCTTGATCTCGGACAGTGGCTCCAAGTAGCTTTTCTTGCGTGTGATCTTCCTTCTGGTCCTTCTAAAATCCTTGCGTCAAATACAAGTCTAGGTATTCTCTTATTTTAAATAGACAATCCTAGAATCTTAAACTTGGTAAATGTTTCACCCAAAAATATGAAAACGCCTGAACCTTGTGCTTTTCCCGACCTGCACACACAAACACGTCAGAAAAGGACCACCGGGGGTTTTTCGGTGGAAACCTCTCCAATGCTTAAGTCAGAAAGCGTATAGAGTGTTTCTGGTGAACAAAGCAAGGAATGCACAAAGAATGACATACCTCTCTCAGCCTTGGGGCTGAGGTATTTATAGTTTTCCTCAGTGGGGACCCCTTCCGGAATCTCGGAAACAAAGACCGCGAATCAGGGGCCGTTAAGCAACAAACTCTGACAAGTGGTCCCACTTGTCTCCTTGATGGGGGTCAGGATTCCAGGTCTCCCCTGGTCCTGCTCTCCCATTTTATTATAAGACCGGATGGCAAGCCTGCCTTGACGTTACATTCTAAAGTTTATCACGGGAGATTTCTATCAGCTCAGGACAATTCTTGGACTAGGATGATCCTTTCCCTGATCTATTATGCTCCTAAGAAAACCAGGTCAAACCTTACCAAGGCTTAAGCTATCCTGATCTCCTTTCTTTGGCTATCTGGGTCCAGGTCTACCCCAATCCGGGTCTAGCCTATTTATGCCCCATCAACTCTTCCCCCTAAAATGGTTGGGGTAGAGCTGTATCATTCCAAGGACATCAGGAATAAATGAGGTCCCACACGCTTTTATTGTTTCTCATACTCGCACGAATCCTTAGAAATCCGCCTGAAGACAAGGCATAATTATTGGAATTAGTGGTGTCGGCCCACATTCCCAAATGGTTACCATATTCACACGTTTTTCCAAGTACTAACAGGTCAGCGGCGTACGACCTACCCTAGGACGGTTGGCGTTCCAGCTCATCGCCTAGGGTACTGTTCATCTGCCCACATTAAATGCGGGGATCCCATCAAATCCCCTTTTCATCGATTTTTGTTTTTTGAATTTATCCACTTCCCTTTTATTCCCGCTATATTTTCTCTTTCTTTCACTTTTCATATTCTCATCTTACAGAATTCTCGAGTTTCTCTTTCCATTCTCTGATACTCCGACGAACTTTTCTGATTCACCTCTTCCCAGTTCGGTTTCTCTGGCCACCCTTGTAGATCAGGTACCTTTATTAGCCTTTTCTCCTTTAATCTCTCATAATGTCATCGTCTCTTCGTCTTTCCGATGCTCCCCCAGCCACCTCCTCTCAGGCGGTGGGAGCGTCTTCTCCTCCGCCCTTTGCCATTCCAGAAATAGAAGAGATTTCTTCATCTTCGCTGTCCCCCACCCCAGGTGCGACGGCAGTTTCATCATCCTCACCGTCTACTGCCCAGGAGGCAGCGGCGGCTTCTTTATCCTCGCCGTCTGCTGTCCAAGAGGCAGCGGCGGTTTCTTCATCCTCACCGTCCCCATCCCGGGCGGTGGCGACCACCACCTCCTCCGAGTTAGAGTATCCTCCGCCTACCCCAGGCCATCCAAAGATCCCTTCTATCCTTAGTGATAGATCCGTGGAGGAATTACGCCATAAATATAAATTTCCTGAAAAGTATGACCCCTATAACCCTCCGGCAGGTATCTTAGCGTGCTAGGTGTCGGTCGGCTGGTTGACGTTTTACGTCGATCAATTTCAGGCGGGTTTGCGCCTTCCGGTGAACCCACTGATGCTAGAGATTGCAGCTCTGTACAAAATCCCTGTCTTCCAATTCACCCCCAACTCATTTAGGATCATGGTGTGCTATAATCTGGGCATGCGCTATGCTGGTCTGGATCCAACAGCTCACACCTTCTTCCAGCTCTTTCAAGCAAAGAGCTCTTACCCAGGCTGCTTCTACCTCAGTGCCAGACCTAGAGTACATTTATTATACAAACTCCATTCCTCCAATAAGGCCTGGAGGAAGAAGTTTTTCTTCGTCCACTGTGATGGAGATTGGGGTTTCCATCCGAAGGGGGTTTCCATCCGAAGCCCATTAAAAAGCTACCTTCTTACCCACACTTCTCTATTGTGGATAGATCTCCCTGTCTGCAAAAAATAATCTCTAGCCTCAATGGGAACCTCATCAACGTCACTGATCTCCTTCTTCCCTTTGTCCTAGACTTTTTTAATGAACAGCCAGAGACGGGTCCTCTGACCAAGGAGATCGGTAAAATTCCTTTTATCCTGGTCTGTCTCATTATACTTTTAATTTCCATAAGTCTTATCTTTCTATCTTTTCTCTTTTCAGAAAGGATGATGCGCCAAATTTTTGAATTCGCGGCCAAGAAAGGATCGGAAGCTGATCCAGAGTTGGTGGTTCATGGAGCGGGTTCATCTTCAGTTCCCCGAGTCCAGGGTTCACAACTTCCCCGCTTGCTGAGCTCCAGCCCTTCCAGACTACCTCACCACTCTATAACGGCGAGGAGCCCATCCTATGAGTCTGAAGAAGACGTGATACCTTTATCCAAGCAGCCTCGTACGACCCAGAGTGGTCCGGTATCACCGGTCACTGCCCCCATTACACGTAGTTCTCCTATTACACGCGGTGCTCCCCCTCCGATCAATTCGTTCCTCACTTGTTCGGGAGAAGTGGCTCTCCAATTCATACACAGGCAAATGCTGCCGGCAGACCAGCCCAAACTAGAGAAGATGAGCGATCGCGAGCTCCTGGAATCTTGGTGCCAAGACAAAGCAAGGGTAAATTTTATCTCCTTTATTTTTATCTTTCATTACCATGTCCAAGTTCTAATCCTCTTTCTCGCAATCAGGCTATCTCTAAGAAGGCCCTCTTGGACACTCGAGCCACTAGATCCATGATCCGGTTCGATGAGATCAAAGAAAATAAGGAGCTGACCGTGAAGAACGAGCGCTTCAAGACTTTAGCCAAGGAGCGAGGAGTCGCGCTAAAGAAGCAAGGGGATAAGTTGGCTGAGCTAGAGGATGAGCTGGCCGGGATGAAGAGAGCTCAGGTCAAGATGATAGAAATAGCTCACTCAGAAGTGAGAGACGAGGCTCTGGAGGAGGCGAGAAGCCTTGCAGATGAGGTCGTAGCCAAGGCTAAGGAGGAGTGGAAGACTGAGTTTCTTAACTCAGAGGAGGGATTAAAATTGGTCCAGGCCGCCAGAAAAGAGAGGCCCAGAAATCTTTCTTGGGGTCCAAGGAGCTTTACGCCCTGCTCTTCCCAGAGGCTGTGGTTTATTATCACCTCATTTTGGACGAACAGGCCAAGTGGGCCCTAGCCAACCCTGGGGCTCCCTTCGATCGGAGTTTGCCTTTGAAGAACCCTCCTGAGCCTACCTCGTTCGACTACTCCCCAGAACAAGACTGCTTACATACCTTCGGGGCCGCGTAATTTGTCGAGCACGTCTTCTCCATCCTTCACTCTCTCATGCCTGAGCAGTCTCAACCAGACCTGGCTCTTGCCGTAGTCGCTCCCCCTGCTTCTTCTCCCTCCCCCACCTTTACAAGTCTAGGTGAGTTTCCAGGCGGGGCTTCTCCATGCGCTTTAACTGAGGGAGCGGTGGAACAGCTGGCGGCAGAGCTAGATGCTGAGCTGGAAGCCTAGACTTAGGCTCTTAGGATAGCTTCTTGTTTTTCTTTTAGTCAGACCTGTAGTTCGCCCGTGTGGCTGGTCTGTATTTCGTCATTTCTTGAATTTTTACTCTGAATAAATTTTATGGTAATAAATGCTTTTTGTCTTGTAACGACTCTTGGGCTTCTAGGGTTTCCTTATTTTCCGGAAACCCTAGTACTTTTTATTCCTTGGCACGTGCTTCTATTTTCTTTATATACGTGCATGTATGATTCATTTTCTTTCAATTAATAAATGGCTTCTTTTTCCTCCCTTCTTGAAGAACTCGATTCTGTGAAGCAAAAGAACATCTCTCTTTTCATTGAAAATTTCAAGCTTTCTGACAAGCTTACTGTGCTCCGAGAGAACCTAAGCTATCTGTATCGACTCCTTGAAAGGAAGAGACAGAAGAAATGCTACTACAAGCGAGAGTGGGCCGAGCTGCGTCAACTGAATCGCCAGTTGCAGGAAGAGAAGGCCGACTTGGCTGAGTCGGTGAACCGATTAACCATCGCCGCCGACGAGGCTCATACCCTTTCCGAGCGAGCGGATAAGTATCGTCAGAGCTACCATGCAACCGAGCACGATCTGTGGCGCGTCCACCGGGCTCTGGCCGTTGATCGGAGGGCCCCCTCTTCTCATAGTTAGGTTTCTAGGGTGTTTTGTTGATTTTTCCTTTTTTCTGTTTATTTCCTGCATTGTAATCAGTCTTGCCAGTCTTTGTAGAAGACATGTGCAATTTCATTTTTATTACTAGAATTTTGTGATGAATATAAGAGTATTTTCACCAAAATATTTCAATTTCTTGTTTTTGTTCCATCAAATTTAGTGAAGTTTTTTCCGAGTTTTTAGCCAATCCAGGCTTTGTAGACTTACCACCAGATCTACAAAATTGAGGCCTCCTCCTATAGTCAGCTCTTGCTCAAAGCTAATCCTTGAGTTATGCATTTTATGGGTGTCCACCCTTAGTTACTCCTGGTTCTGGACCAACAGTCAGGTCGGGCATTGGCATGGGCACCTGCGCATAGCCGATCCTGGCTTAACCTGTCAATCAAATAAGGATTTTTTCACGGGCGGCCGCCCTAAGCCAATCATGATTGACAATCAGGTCAGGAGATTGGGACATCCGTCCCTTAGCCAATCCTGGCTTAAACTGACCATCAGGTCAGGCAAATGGGGCATCCGCCCTCTAGCCAATCCTGGCTTAAACTGACAATCAGATCAGGCAAATGGGGCATCCGCCCTTAGCCAATACTGGCTTAAACTGACAATCAGGTCAGGCAAATGGGGCATCCGCCCTTAACCAATTTTGGCTTAAACTGACAATCAGGTCAGGCAAATGGGGCATCCGCCCTTAGCCAATCCTGGCTTAAACTAACAGTCAGGTTAGGCGAATGGGGCATCCGCCCTTAACCAATCCTGGCTTAAACTGACAATCAGGTCAGGAAAATGGGGCATCCTCCCTTAGCTAATCCTGGCTTTTATGAAGACGTGTTTATTTTGGCGGACAAGAATAAACTTGCACTATCATTAATAAAACATTGTAAGATTACATTTACACATAAAATTTCCGTAAAATTGCGATGTTCCACGCGCAAGGAATTTCAACTCCATTTAGCTCTTCTAGCTTATAAGCTCCACCTGCTAAGACTTGGGTGACCCGGAGTAGTCCTTGCCTCGTAGCATCCAACTTTCCTTTAGCTTTCCCTAAATCGGCTCTTCTTAAGACCAGGTCTCCCACCTAGAAATTTCTCTTGATCACAGATGTGTCATAGGTTGCTTTGTTTCTTCCCTTGATGTGTGTCATTCTGACGACAGCTCTTTCCCTCTTATCCTCCACCAAGTCCAAAGCATCCTTAATCAATAGCTCATTCTGTTCCTCAACAAAGTTCTGGACTCGATGAGTTTCCATACTAATCTCAACAGGAACCACAGCATCCATGCCATAAACCAGGCTAAATGGCGTTTCCCCCGTGCTCTCATTAGGATTAGTCCTGTATGCCCATAGAGTTGAATTGAGCTCGTCGACCCATCTACCTCCAGCCTTCTCCAGACGCGTTTTAATTCCTTGTACAAGTATACGGTTGGTCACCTCAACTTGTCCATTGACCTGTGGATGGTAGACAGACGTGAAATACTAGTCAATCTTCATTTTTATACACCAAGCTTTGATTTTGGCACCCATGAACTGGGTGCCATTGTTTGAGACCAAGATCCTGGGAATACCAAATCTGCATACAATATTTTTCCACAAAAATCTCATCACCGCATCCTCCGTGATTTTTGCCAAAGCTTCAGCCTCCACCCATTTACTGAAATAATCAATGGCTACTATTAAGAACTTCTTTTGGGCAGGGGCTGTGGGGAAAGGACCAACCAGATCTATTCCCCATTTGGCAAATAGACAAGGAGAGCTCATTGTCATGAGCTCTTCCGCAGGCTTGTGTATTAAAGGTGGAATCTTTTGACACTTGTCACAGGTTCGAACAAAGTTCTCCGCCTCCTTTCTCAGTTGTGGCCAAAAGTAACCTGCTCGTAAGACCTTGCTCGACAGGGCTCTGGCACCCATGTGACTGCCAAAGCATCCTTCATGGACCTCCTTAAGAACGTGAGCACCCTCTTCTGGGATTAGGCATCGCAAAAGGGGCTCCCCAAATCCTCTCTGATACATCTCTCCCTTAATCAAGCAAAATCTTGCAGACCTGATTTTTACCTTTACTGCCTCTTTCTTGTCTTATGGCGATTCTCCCTTCTCTAGATATGTTTTAATGGGGGAAAACGAGTCATTTCTTTCAATCACCGAGCACACCTGCTCTGTCCAGAATTCTTTATCTGCCATTAGTAAAGTGATCACCCTTTCCTGGCAATCCACGGCTGAGCTGGCTACCTTTGCCAGATAGTCTGCTCTCCCATTTTCCTCCCTGGGAATTTGAAGGACCGTTAGAGCTTTCATATATTTAGCCAGCTCTCTAAACCGGACTAAGTACCTCTGCATGCTTTCTTCTCTGGTTTTGAAGTCTCCACTTATTTGCTTGCAAACAAGCTGTGGATCCACCCTTGCACACACCTGCTCTGCCCCTAAGTCTCTTGCCATCTGGACTCCTCTCACGAGGGCCTCACACTCGGCTGCATTATTGGACAGAGCGTAGTTCAGCCGCACTGCATACTCAATGGCCATACCCACCGGGTCAATTAAAACTATTCCTGCTCCGCAGCCCTGATTTCCTACCGAACCATCCGTGAAAATTATCCATTCTTGTTTGTCATCAAGAGAGCTGGTCCTTTCCTGCATGAAATCAGCCAATGCCTGGGATTTAATGGTTTTCCTGGCCTCAAAAGTAATATCGAACTCGCTGAGCTTGATTATCCATTTGACCAGCCTCCCTGACGCTTCTGGCTTGTCCATTATAGCCTTCAGCGGCAGGTTGGTCCGCACTATTATGCTGTGTGAGAGGAAGTATGGGCGTAGTTTGCGAGCTATGCCAACCAGATCTAGCATTGCTCATTCTATCTCTACATACCGCACCTCTGCATCATGCAAGACCTTGCTCCAATAGTAGACCGGCCTCTGTACCTTGCCCTCTTCCCTAAGCAGGACAGGGCTGACAGCCTATTGCCCAATAGACAAGTATAGAATCAAAGGCTCTCCTTGAATCGGCTTTGTGAGTAAGGACATGCTAGCCAGGTGTTCTTTTAGCATTTTAAACGCATCCTCGCATTCGCTGTTCCATTGAAATTTAGCTTTCTTTCGCAGGGCTTGAAAAAATGGCAAGCTCTTCTCAGCTGACCGCGAGACAAATCGACTCAAGGCATTGATTCATCCTACCAAGCACTGCATTTATTTGACATTTCTCGGCGCCTGCATGTCCATAATAGCCCTAACCTTTTCAGGATTAGCTTCCATACCCTTCTCTGTTACCATGTAGCCCAGGAATTTTCCAGCTCTTACCCCGAACATGCACTTCTTGGGGTTGAGCTTCATCATATATCTCCTCAGGGTATCGAAGATCTCCTTCAGGTCGTCAACATGCGAAGTTGCTTTCACACTCTTTACCAGCATATCATCCACGTAGACCTCCATATTCTGCCAAAGCTGGTTTTTGAACATCTTGTCCACCAATCGCTGATATGTGCCACCCGCATTCTTTAGCCCGAATGGCATGACCACATAGCAATGCGTTCCCTTCGGGGTTATAAAGCTCACACATTTTTGGTCATCCTTAGCCAAACGGATTTGGTGATAGCCTTGCGAGGCGTCCATCATGCTCAGGAGCTCACAACCCGAGGTGGAATCGACCAGCTGCTCTATCCTTGGCAATGGATAATGGTCCTTGGGACAAGCCTTGTTGAGGTCGCGAAAATCTATGCACATCCGCCAATCTTATTCTATCTTGGGCACTAGAACTGCATTGGAGAGCCATTCCAGGAACTGTATTTCCTGGATGTGCTTAGCTTTCAACAATCTGTCCACCTCAGCTTCAATAATGGCCTCCTTCTCCGGCCTGAAATTGTGTTTCCTCTGCTTGACTGGCTTTATTGCAGGGCTGATATTGAGATGGTGTTCAGCCACCTCTTGGTCTATCCTGACCATGTCTTGGGGAGACCAGGCAAATATATCCCCACTCTCCCGCAGTAGTGCTACCAGGTCAACCAAAATCTTCGGACTGAGAGTTGTCCCGACGCAGAGGACTCGACTGTCATCTCCTGGGACTACCTCCACAGTCAGTAAGTTCTATTCCCTCTCAATCATTTTGGGCATGTCCTCTGTTCGAGCCCTCTTGGCCTGTCTTTCCTCTTCACTTCGCCTAATACTCTCGATGTATGTCTGCCTCGATGCATACTGGTCTCCTCTAGCTTCACCTACTCCATCATGAGCAGGAAGTTTCAATTTCATGTGGTAGATCGAGACCACTGCTTGAAATTTGATCAAAGAAGGTCTTCCCATCATCACATTATAAGAGGAAGCCGCATCTACTACCAGGAACCGGACCATCCTGGTCTGCCTAAACGACTCGTCCCCTAATGTAACCAAGAGGTTAACTGCTCCAAGGGGTTTCAACGCACCTCCTGCAAATCTTACCAACTATGTAGTGACTTCTTCTAACTCCACATCCAGGTCCATCTTTTTGAAAAAGTCATAGAACATGATGTCTTCCGAGCTCCCTGTGTCCACAAAGATTCGTCCGACACTATAATTGGTTGTAGTAGCCGTAATGACCAGGGCATCCATATGAGGGGCTAGGATCCCATCCTCATCTTCCGATCCAAAGCAAACACTTGGACTCGGCGCCACCTGTCCAACTTCTTTTCCCTTTCTTGTCAAGTCTCTCGCAGCGCGCACATAACTGTTTTGGGTTTGTCTGGAGTGTTCATCCCACTCGCCCCCTGTAATCATCTGAATCTCACCCCATATGACCTGGGTTTGTTCATTCCTTCTCCCCCCATTTCGCTTACTATCCTGCTCATTCTTACTCTGCTGAGGTCGATCGCTACTGCGGTAGCCAGATCTGGGCTCTTCCCTTCTCATCCACACGTACTCCTTAAGGTGCCCATCCTGCACCATCCTCTCCAACTCATCCTTGAGATGGGTGCACTGATCCGTATCGTGGTCGTACTCGTTGTGATACAAGCAAAATCAGTCAGACCTTTCCTTTTTAGGTTTCTGCGAATAAGTCTTAGGCCACTTGAGGTCTGGATGCCTCTCTATTTCCTGCAATATTCCCCCTGAGGAGTCGCCAGGGGCGTATACTTGTCAAAGCGAGGTCTTCCTCCGGACAGATCTGGCCTGGGTCTCTTTGCTAGTGCTCTTTCCTCTCTATCATATCTCTCCCTTTTCTTCTCTCCTTCCTCTTTGATCTTCAAAGCCTCTTCCAAATGAATGTACTTCTATGCTCTCTCTAAGAACTCTCTAAACTTCAGATCTGGCTTTACAACCAGCGATTGGAGAAACTCTCTTCTCCGGAGGCCTTGAGAGGCCCTGAAAGGATCACTAACGAAATACCAACGCGTTCACTAAAAGTTCTTCTGACGCAGAAGGCAACTCAAGCTTTGCATTGGTAAATCGGTTTCAAACTAAACAGCCCAAGCGGCATTTTCTATTACTTCCTGCATCTAGTGAACTGATGCAAGAAGTCTGAGCTGAACTCGTCAAATTTGCTGATGGAACGCGGCGGCAGCTGGCTAAACCAGAGCTGAGCCGACTTGGTGAAAGTCATCGGGAAGACCCAGCACATGACTGCATCAGAGAATTTGAGTATCGCTGCTGTAATTTCAAAGCGGCTGAGGTGATCCCACGGATCTGTGGTACCGCTATATTCAAAGCCCAAAGACCTATACGTGGCCGGCACATCATCGCGCATGACCTCCTCCGTGAATGGCGTGCCTCTCCACGTCGGCATGGTATCGGCGCTCGCCATTTTCCTCTTGAACTCCCTCACTTCTTTTTGTAGGCTTTGCATCTGCTCGGCAAGGCCTGGATTGGCCTGACTCGACGTTTCACAGTTGGAGGTAGAGAAGTGCTCTTCTCTATCTTAGAGGGGAGTCCGATCCGTGCGCTGGTTGCGCAACGGTTCTGTTTCGGCCAGCGGAACCGTACGATCTGGGCGTGCACCGCAAGGCGGCTTTGAGATCTCCGTGAATTTCTTCTCCACGGCTTTGCCGATAAGCTCAGACAACTGCCTGAGGAAGTTTTCGTTCAATGATCCACCATCAGCACGCATAGATCCGCCAGGAGGGGGTGGCGCGGTGCCCAGTCCAGTTGCTACAGATGGCTCTGCCCCCTCCGGCCCCGCTGTTGACGGTCCTGACGACCGTGGCATGACCCATGGCACGGCGGAACTATTAGTTCCGCCTAGTTCTCGGACCAGATTCTGCCGTAATCCGTCTGAAGCCATTCGAAAATCTCACGTCTTAGCTCAGAAACTTCCCACAGACGGCGCTAATTGTTTCACCCAAAAATATGACAACGCCTGAACCTTGTGCTTTTCCCGACCTGCACACACAAACACGTCAAAAAAAGACCACCGGGGGTTTTCCGGTAGAAACCTCTCCGATGCTTAAGTCAGAAAGCGTATAGAGTGTTTTTGGTGAACAAAGCAAGGAATGCACAAAGAATGACATACCTCTCTCAGCCTTAAGGCTGAGGTATTTATAGTTTTCCTCAGTGGGGACCCCTTCCAGAATCTCGGAAACAAAGGCCGCGAATCAGGGGCCGTTAAGCAACAAACTCTGACAAGTGGTCCCACTTGTCTCCTCGATGGGGGTCAGGATGTCAGGTCTCCCCTGGTCCTGCTCTTCCATTTTATTATAAGCCCGGACGGCAAGCCTGCCTTGACGTTACATTCTAAAGTTTATCACAGGAGATTTCTATCAGCTCGGGACAATTCTTGGACTTGGATGATCCTTTCCCTGATCTATTCTACTCCTAAGAAGACCAGGTCAAACCTTACCAAGTCTTAAGCTGTCCTGATCTCCTTTCTTTTGGCTATCTGGGTCAAGGTCTACCCCAATCCGGGTCTGGCCTATTTATGCCCCATCAGTAAACAAGTAAAACAAATCCTAAACACAATCTAGTAAACCAAATAAAGTCTTATACATAAACTGGTAAACAAAATCTAGAGTTCCTAAATTATTTTATGCCTAAGAAAGGCAAACAACTAAAATAGGAATTATTGCCAAGAATAAATTCCCAACAGATAAAATATCTAAACCTGGAGAATGTGATCGAAAGCGGTGTATTCATCGTCACCACCATCTAGTTCATCGGTTGTTTCTTCTACAACTATCCCGCCGATAGGCTCGTTGTGTTCAGAGGAAGTTCAATCTCATCAACTTAGGTCGACCTCTTAAATGGTGTCTTGCAATGCTGGTTTGCACAAGGAGAAAGTAGCCTCCTTAGTGAGGTTTCTTTCCAGTTAAAAGGATAAGAGAGCCCAACACATGTGGTGTCCCTATCGATTATACCTAAGCTCGAAATGGACATTTGCTCATACCATTTATTGAAGTCCCATGTGAGATATTAATTACATTTGCAGTTCAATTTGATTGATCCATAATAAAGAGTAGTATAATAAGATCGATCGTATCATACATACGAATAATACATGATGCAACATATATACCAATCAATAAAATTATAGTCGATGAGAATTCTATATTAACATCATATTAATTACATTTTTTTTAACTTTTTGTAAATAGAGGGATTTTGAATTCCCTCACAAAAAAAATTAAAAGAAACAATGGAATACAAAATCTCTCAGTTAAAAACTGAGGGATTTTGAATACGGTTTAAGGGAATTCAAAATCTCTCAGTTAAAAACTGAGGGGTTTTGAATACGGTTTTTGTGAGGGAATTCAAAGTCCCTCGATATTTTTCTTTTAAATGAGATTACCAATCAATTAGTATTTCTTGTAATTCTAAAAGCCGTAAAGCAACCATGTAATATCTTTAAAAAATAATGGCATTATATTAATTATATATACAATTGATTTTCATGAGTCCTTAATTAAAAGTAGTGTAATAAGATTTATCCGAATCATACATACTATTAATATTACATGATGCAACATATATACTAATCAATAAAAACACTAATGAGAACTATATATTAACGTAATATTAATTACATTTTAAATGAATAAAAATTTTTATAAGTTATATTAATGTTATTAAATTTTTTTATATATTTTTGTTTTAATAAATCGAGGAATTTTGAGTTCCCTCACAAAAAAAAAATCGAGGGGAAGCAAGATTCATAGTTTTCTTAATAAGAAAATAACGAGATCACCGATCAATTAGTATTTTTTTAATTCCGAAATAGGGAAAGCAATCATGTAATATCTTAAAAAATAGTGAGTTTAAATAAATCATATATTTAGTCGAGTTCGATTGATCTTTAATTTAGTATAATATATAGATCGTATCATAAATAATATTAATAGTACATGATGCAATATATATACCAATCAATAAAATTATCGTTGATGAGAATTATATATTAATGCCATATTAATTAAATTTTAAGTGTATGAAATGAAGTTGTATTTGTTTTATTAATATTATTAAATATTTTTTATGTTTTTAAAATGGAGGGATATTGAATCTCCTCACAAAAAGTTTTTAACCAAGAGATTTGAATTACCTCAGCATCCTCAGTTTTTTTATATGTTTGTTTGTGTAAAAGGAAAAGTATAAGGAGAAGACATAAAAGAGAAACGAAGGAAGACGATAGAAATTAGGGTTCTCTTATTCATCAAAGACTCCCTTTATATAGGGTATCAATTACATGTTTCCATAATACATAAAGATAACAAATACCTAAATTGTCCTTCATCAGTTACTTATTGACGAATGCACACTAATTGTGTTTTTCCTTCAACACTCCCCTTTGAGCCAAGTCAAAGGGTGAAATGGTGTTTTATTTTTGCCTCGTTAAAACCTTTCCAAGTAACAAAACCCAATGGAAAAAATAAAACTTGGTCTAAGGAAAAATAGTACAACACACCTATGTTGAGACTCCCCCTAAAGTCTACACCTCTCTTCGATATGTACATCTATCAAGAGAACTTTGGAAGTTTCTACTTTCGCAATTTACTTGATTCTTGAGAAAGTCCATAATTGTTAGTTGTAGAAGAGTTGTGGTGATATTATTCGTATTTATCACATTTTCTTCAGTGATAGAGTACAAGGCACTATTATCAAATATATGAATGATCATAACACTTATCGTAGATACTCACGAACTACTACATGTATGATAATGATCTCTTTACATGGATCTAATGAGTAACCAACATAACCGATACTATTTGGTGTTTCACAATAGGAATTAAACTCAACATTTTCTATAGGGATTACAAGACCATCTGCAGTCCCAATTATATTTATGAATGAGGAAAATTAAACTCGCGTCAATGGTTTCTTTTAGGTATCAAATTACATTTTGATTCCATTCCAGTGACATTGCGCTTTCTTCAGTTAAATAAAGATAACAATTTTGAGAAATTAATACTTGATCAAGTGTATTAGTAATGGTACAATAATGCGCATATTGTACTTAGGTAGAGAATTTCAGACCCCACCAGTTCTTCGTCATTCCATTGACGAAATTGATATTTCCTTATATCTTCACTTTGACCAATCATAGGAGTGCTAACATATTGCACTTATCCATATTTAATTGTCTGATCATCTTTTATATATATGCAAACTGTAGAATTTAGTATTCTACAAACTCGATTTTAGTTTAAAGCCTTAACATGACCGAGTTTTCCCATGGTTCATTATCTCAAATTAAAATTTCAAATAACTAGCGATATCTCTTATTTCATTAAGAGTGTATATTATGTTCCTTTCATCGACATATACAATTATAATCGCAAGTTTGAAACTTATTTTCTTTATAAATACGCAAGGGCATAGATTTTCTTTTCCCAATCAAGTTGTCACTTAGACGGTTATACCACATCCGTCTGGATTGTTCAATCTATAAAGTGAGTGTTTTAGTTTAATTGCAAATGCACTCCGTGGCTTAGAGTCACTTGTCTTGGCAATGAAAGGTCAGCAAGCACTTTCGTATATATCTCTAAATCACGATCCCCATAGAGATATGATGTAACCACAAGTATAAGCTGCATTCTCAGTTCTTTGGAATTATAACATCTATTATGGGAGAGTACATATCTCAATAGTCAATTCCAGGGTGTACTGAGAAAATTTGTGCTTCAAGTATACATTTGCATCTCATGGCTTTATTTTTCTCATTGCGCTTTCTGATAAAACTTTGTTTATGTCCTACAGGCTTTACACTTGGTAAGGTTAGCACTACCAGACCAAACACATGTTTTGTTGTCAGTGAGTTTAGTTCTACCTGGATTAATTCTTTAGAATTAGGTCAGTTTTCTCAATATTGACATTTCAATAGAGCGTGGATCGATATCATCATGCTCTATGATTCCTTGAGCAACAGTGTATACATCATCAATATGTGTGGAAAATCTTTCCATCAACTTATATAAACTCATATTGTACATTGAGATTTCTTTATTCTCTGGAATCATATTAAACTTTGGAGCGTCCTCCAGTAATGATTCATGGACATAAGTATAATCAGAGATAACCTCATGAGAGTCATTATATTCATTGATGATCAATTAAAGTTGTGTCATACATGCCCTCTTATTCCTTGGGCAAGTATTGATCGAACCAAGTGACCTCCCCATGTTCCTTTTGGGAGTCACGACCTCAACCACACCTCCACTAAGTATGGTTGCAATGTCTTAATTTGCGATATTGTGCCCTTTATGAGAACTTTTAATCTTGCAGACACATTTGCAGCTTTTATATATATGATCTCGTCACTTTAGAAATTGAGTCTTCTATACTTTGAAGATCAATTTTTCACTTTACTTTTCTTTCACGTTACATTGTGAAATGCGGGGATCATAATGAGACATAGTATGAAACTATTCCTGTCGTTCCATTAGATAATAATTTTTCTTATCTTCCCCTAACGACGGGAAGACTGTCTCATTAGAGTGATAAATTCGCTAATTTAGCGAGAAAGAGATCGTCTGTCAAAAGTTTCAAATAGCGGATGACTGTTGGAGATTCATATCCAACATAAATACTTAATCATCTTTAGAAACCCATATGAATGCGTTGTGGGAGCGCAATAGCCACATATACTGCGTAATCAGATATGCGTAGATATGAATTATCAGGCTTATATCTAGTTACCAACTGGTACGTAAAATATCTGGTTAGCAGGGGTTCACAAACGAATAAGTAAGAGTTGCGTGCAATATTGCATAACCTTGTGCAGAGACAAATATATGAGTGCGCATAAATATTATCTTAGTCACCATCTATATTCTTTTCAACGGTTTCTTCTTTGAGACCTTATTATATATGCACATTAGGGTACAAGATCCAGTACATCGATCTTTATTAAAATGCAATAGACATCAAGTACTTTTGATGTAAACTCTCTAGCATTATGAGATTGGGTACTTTATAAGGGTGGTGAGTCTTCAATTATATTAAATGTGCTAGAAGTTTTGCAAATGCAAGTTTTTTATGGATAATACGTGCCGAAGCATCGACCAAAACTATACAATACTTGAATGATCCGCATTTTGAATGGTTTTGTCCGCGTGTATCAACAATTATCAATTATAAGAATAAAATATTATACTTTGTATCTTTAGCCTATGCAAGTCTCAATCATACAATTTTGCTAATGAACAATTTTTGAAATAATGAGTGATGTATCTTTGAGATATGAATGTATGTAGTGCTCCTAGTACTTTAGAATGCACTAGCTATAGTTGAACAACATTAGTTCGACACTATACTGTGTATCAAATCTCTATCTTATTTTATATTTCACTCAAAATAAAAGATGTTCATGTTAATTTCTTATAATATGGACCATCATATCACGATGACCAAAGAATCCATGCCAGTCGTGTCAAAACTTGAATGAGTCATTGTCCAAAAGTTCTTTGTTGGTTATATCTTATGATTCAATTATCAAAAAGTAGTAAAATAAAATTACTAGATTGACTCTAAAACCATAAATTAAAAGTATATTTTCATTCTCATAATGTACTTCTTAGTGATAATCATCAACATGAATATCATCAAACTTAACAAGTTTCGTTCGCTCTTGGTCCATAATGAGCTTTTATGACTTTAACCAATGTGCCACCAGGCCTCAAGACTTTGTCACATATAAATATCAATTAAGTGAATAATTGTCTATTCCTCGACAAATTCTCACGTTCCTCCAGAGATGAATGAAATACTTTTCATTCTAATATTTTACATTATTTACTATATATGTTACATTATATCTAATAATTTTCTCATGAACCTTGTATGTGAATGTGTGGTAAATAAACTCAAGTACATTCAATGCTTTAGAATAAAATTCAAAATTTACCAATAAGCCAAATATAATTAAATCAGGTCACATCACATAAATCTAACTCAAAATAAATTTAAGACCAAATACAATAGTCTAATGTGAATGATTGATTATACTTTCATCAATCAAAATAGAGGATATCTATTGACTAAGAAAGGTTATTGGGGGAACCTCCATGACTTCTACCATGACCAATAAATATCACGAACTCTTACATATCTTACCTTGTGGTTCATTCTTCCCACATAGGTTGGGATCAACATGTCTCTTCCCCTTTACATTGAAGTTATTTTCACTATTCAAATCGATCATGGTTAGCCTCAAGAGATTTTTTTATCCAGAGGTCTAACATTGGTATTATGAATAATAATGTCATGTCTCTTAACGACTCACTATCATAATTAATATTATACAAGTGCATCATTATGTTTGCTCAAGTGGAAAAAAAATAGAGTGAGATCGTATCTCTCAATTTCTTATTTTCATTTAAAGTGACTTTCTTTTTCACATATGGTAATACGTATTATTGGTCGCAACATATCAAAGTCATTAACCCTTTTTAGCAAGCAAATAAATTTCTTTTCACTAGATTTTTAGGCTTGGAAGTAGTGTTTCATAAAATTCTCAAAATATTCATTTAGAGTACATCCATAATTTATTGAGATTTTGAAACTACATATACTTCCAATATAAGATTTGGGGTCAATATGAATTCTCAAGTTCATAAGAGAATTGACTTTGACTAAGTTTGACGATTCTTTGTCAATTAGGGGTTGATGGGTGATATTATTGTGGAATTATAGTTATTCTAGTTTCCACATCAAATCAATAATGGTAATACTCAATTTCTTTTGAGTATATTAAATTGTATTTAGATTGAGTTAGGTCAATCAATTTATTTAGGTAATGAATTTGTAGAATATCTCTTTCTTTAATATTATGTGAATATACTTTGTCACAAGACTTATTTATATAATGCTTTATCGTTCATGAACTTTTATTATCATGAAAATATGTAAATGTACAATCAATAATGCATACATTGAAAGTAGTTTATAAAATAAACTTGAAGTGAGTTACCAACATACATGAATCTATCAATTCATCGAAATTCATGATCAACACACATGAAATCTATCAATTCATCGAAATTCATGATTAACTAAACATATTGGCAAAATCATGATCAATCTATCATTTAATCATATAAGTGACTTTATTTACGATTTCTAAATTAGAAATTACCTAAGAGCATAAATACTAATATATTATGTACTCTGGATATCATTAAAGTATTGCAAAATTTCATATTTGTCAATATTGTACATAGCATCATGTGCATATAATCATAGGTAACATATATACATACACATACTTTTTATAAGGATGCCCAATAATACATATCATGACATATATCCATATAAACAAATATTTATTAGTTGCATTTAATAAATAATAGGGTAATTCGAGTTACTTTAGAGGAAAGTCACGATTCTTTCCTAATTTTATTTTTTCAATAGGTTTGTCCGCTTTCTGATGGCATAGACCTTCTAACCCAATCTCCACCATTCAGATTTAACCTCTACGTGTTTCGAATAATATATCCAAAATTCAGCTTCATCCAACGATTAGATTGTGCGTAATTTAATTTTTAAAATAAGATGGTCAGACATTTCCGAGAAACAGGATCAGCTCTGTTCAAAATTCATTATCGGATTCTTAAGATTTCATATTCCAATCTCCACCGTTAATATTGAACCTGTATGTGTTTGGAATAATATATCCAAAATTTGTCTTGATCCAACGGTTCTATTGTGCGCAATTGTATTTTGAAAAATGCTGCACAAAAATTCTCGAAAATAAAATCTGCTATGTTTGAAATTTTATATATATTTCCTCTATCACTGAATCCAATTTCCACCGTTCAGAATGTAATTCAAAAGGTATTGAAGGTTATGTAAAAATTTGAGCTCGGTCCAACGGTTGAAACTCGAGAAGCTGGTTTTTTAAACATATAACGAAGTTAGAAACTTGATCCACGAAAATTGTGTACAGGGTATGGAGACTTATTCTCGATCACTCTCAATAGGTTATAATTTCGTGCTGATAACGTGTAAAAGGAAAAGCATAAGGAGAAGACATAAAATAGAGACGAAGGAAGACGATAGAAATTAGGGTTCTCTTATTCATCAAATACTATCTATATAGGTTAGAGTTTCGTGCTGATAACGTGTAAAAGGAAAAGTATAAGGAGAAGACATAAAAGAGAGAAGAATGAAGACAATAGAAATTAGGGTTCTCTTATTCATCAAATACTACCTTTATATAGGGTATCAATTATATGTTTTCGTAATATATAAAGATAACAAATACCTATTTTTTTTTTCATCAGTTACTTAGTGACGAATGTACACTAAGGAGATGCTTGGTGAATTTGTTGGGAATGGGAATGGGAATGGGTTTGATTGTGGAGGTTAATGGGTTTGATAACCCCCATTTGTGGGGGGTATGGCTTAATACCAAAAATTGGGCAATCAAACCCATAGTGGTTTAGTTACCAACCACCACTTTAATTCCCTTTCCCATTCCCCACTCCCTAAACCCACCAACCAAGCATCCCCTAATTGTGTTTTTCCTTCAACAGTTTGTTTATTTTTCAATTGCTTTTTTTTAATTGAAATATTCGGAAGAACGGATTCACTCGGTAATTATACGCGCCCAAAGATAAATCCCTCGGTCTATCGAGGTAAAAGTTGAGGCAAACGTGTTGAACGGTTATAACCGGCTGGTTAATTAATTGGCGGTTAATTTAACCATTTTTTGGTTAACCGTAACCTAACTGGATGAGAATCGGTTAAGGTTACGGTTAAACCGGTTAACCGAACCGGTGGTTAACTGGAAAACCGGTGGTTAATCGCCGTTTTTTTAAAGTAGTCGATCGACTGAAGGACAGTAAGTTTTGGTTTTGGGAAGGCAGTCGATCATGTAGTCGATCGACTGAAATTCTGTCGATCGACTGTCAGTCGATCGACTGCGTAGCAGTCGATCTTTTTTTTTTGGGAAAAAAATAGGTTTTTTGGTTTGAAAAAAATAAGTTAAAAAAAAGGACTTGAATTTAATTCTAATATTAAAAATTAAAATAAAATTTTAACTTGTAATATTAGAATTAAATTGACTACGTATCCTCGAAAAGGAATCAAAGTCCACGTAGTTCTTTTACTTACCTCACTTACCTACTTACCAATTCGTCGTTGTCGTTGCTTCGCGAAGTGGTATCGTAATAGTCGCTCTCTTCGCCTTCATCCAATTTCATTTCTTGTTCTCATTTTTCGACTTTCACCCAATCGTTCATCAACATTTGATTTTCAGGATTTTCGGATGTTAAGGTAGACCGACGCTCATCTAACATGTAGCCTCCCGTGCTGAAGGCCTGTTCAACAGAAACTGACGAAACAGGAACGGCAATGTCCTCCTTGGCAATCCTAGAGAGAGTGGGAAAAATACTGGCCACTTTCGACCAAAACTGCACAAGATCGTTAGTAACACCATCGGGGTTTTTTGGAACCGAACTCGATTCAAAAACTCCTAAATAACTATCTAATTCCATTGATCGACTAGCACTAGCCCTTTGTCGTTTTCGTTTAGTATCTTCAAGCAATCTCATATATGGAGCTAGAGATCCTCGAGGGTCGTTGGGTCTTGTAGAAGTGATGGGGGAAGGGGAAGGGGACACATTAACATCACTAGAAGATGAAGATTGATCGTAATCATTAAAAGTTTGAATTAAAAATTATTGTGCTTGGTGAGCAACACTAGTAGGGCTAGGAATTGGTGGTCTACGAGATTCTAAAAAAGGTGTTAATGCATCATAATAAATTTTAAGTAAGTTTTGAAGACCCTCCATCCGATAAACCGGGTCTAAAATTTTTGTAATAAAAAAAATATCGAGAATGTAATGAAAATATTTGACCCGTTTACTCAACATAGTATCGATAACTTCACATAATTCAGAGTTATCGAGTAAAGCACTACAAACAAGTACTATTTGAATACAATGATCAACAAGTATTGAAGAGGTAGGATAATAAACACCGGATAAAGCCACGGAGGCATCGTTAAAAGTTTTTAAAAGGGACATAATATTATAACAATCATCCCACATATGCGAAAACAAAGCGAAATCGACATCTTCATTATTAAAAAATGTACACAATGCATCTCTATATTAAAATGTATCATTAAGTAATTTATAACTAGAGTTCCAACGATTTGGCACATCTAATGAAAATTTTTTTGGATGCAATTGATTGGCCTTGCAAAATATTCGCCATTTTTTTGAAGCGAATCGTAATTTCGTAGATAAGATATAGCACTCCTAATCAGTTGAATTTTCGATTTAAAAAGAGTTAAACCATCTTGAACACATAAATTCAAAATATGACAAATGCATCTAACATGAAAATTTTTGCCGCCAATAGCGGGTTGACAAGTAATTTTTAACAAATCTAAACTAGCCATAT
>BMAC01000733.1:140861-151604 GCA_014905375.1 Phtheirospermum japonicum | reverse complement strand
TACGTGCCTTCTCAAAATCAGGAGGCATTTGGAAGGTGACAAAATTTAAACCTGAGCACACTTGTCAGTTTGATACGAGTATTAGTGCACCAAGACAGTTGCCTTCTAGAATTATTGCTGCGCTCTATGCACCCAAATTAGTCAGGGAAGGTCGTTTGCTCCGGGCTAGAGAAATTCAACATGATATAGCTATTGAGCATGGGATATCTATCTTGTATAATAAGGCATTAAAAGCTCATCATTTAGCCCATGCAATGATATATGGCGATCACCAACAGTCTTGGGAAATGCTGCCTTCTTATCTCTACACGCTTCGACGGGAGAATCCGGGCTCGGTGACCAGTTTAGAGACTCGTGACGATGGTACATTTAAATACACTTTTGTAGCCTTAGATGCATCTATATTCGCATTCAAAGAATGTTGTAGACCTGTTATTGTTGTTGATGGCACACATTTGAAAGGGAAATATAAGGGTATAATGTTTGTTGCTGCAACTAAAGATGGAAACGAGCAGATTGTTCCTCTGGCCGTCGGTATTGGCGACATAGAGAACGATGCGTCATGGAGTTGGTTTATGAAGCAATTGCGCGATATTTTTGGATGTCCGCAGGATTTGGTGATTGTTTCAGACGCTCATAAAAGTATAGAAAATGCAATCAGAGATGTGTATCCTCCGACTGTGCATCATGGATTGTGTGCTTTCCACCTCCAGATGAACATGCGTCGTTACCGAGCTGAAGTTGTTCTTTTATTCAAGAAAGAAGCACACACATATAGAGGCTCGACGTATGATGCTTCTATGGCAAGCATAAAAGAGAGAGACCCACTAGCCTGGTGGAAGCTTGTTCGTGCAAATCCCAAAAAATGGGCACGTGTTAAGTGTCCAGCGCGTCGTTACGGTTTCATGACGTCGAATAGTGCTGAGTCATTGAATTCCAGATTACTTTGGGCAAGAAAACTGCCAGTGTGTTCTATGCTTGAAGTTGTACGTAATATTATACAGGTTTGGTTTTACGAAAGACGAGCTGCAGCTGAGAAGATTGGACACGAACTATCACTCGTGGTTGCAGCAAAATTATTGGAACTAAGGGAATTTGGGGAGCGTATGCGGGTGTCTGTGATTAGTACAACTCGATTTAATGTGAACGACGRGGCTCACTCATATATCGTTGATTTACGACAACGAACTTGCACGTGTTCTGTATTCCAGCACGACTTGATCCCGTGTGTGCATGCRTTGAAAGCCATTCTGTAATATCTTTTTCCCTTTTTTTTCTTTTACTTCCCGAACTTCTTTAAACACGTATATTATATATTTTTATTTTTTTTATAATTATATTTATTTTTTGCAGTGAGGCGAACCAATCTGTTTTCGGGTATGTTCACGAGTATTACAAATCAAGCACTTTACGAAAGTCATATTCTTCGACGGTGATGCCAGTGCCACACCCATGTGATTSGTTTGTCCCGACRATAHTCCGARAACATATTGTTCTTCCACCGGAAAATCCAAGGCAGGCTGGACGCCCTAGAGTGAGGAGATATTCATCTGCTTGTGAGCGTACTAGACGCAACCGCACACAAACATGTTCTAGGTGCAGAGTGACTGGTCATAATCGTGCTACTTGCACTTACAAGAATCCAACAGAATTACCACCATCGGGCAGCACATCTCACCGTGAACGTCMTCCTATTAGGTGTGGTAACTGTGGTGAAAATGGACATCGGCGTAATAGATGTCAAGTTCAAGTACTCAATCATAATGGTGACAYTTAGTTTAATTTGTTGTAACAAATTACTGTGTATTTTATTGACTATGTACTTTATTGCAGTGTTATTATCATATATTTGATATGAAGTCATAGTTACTGTACTTGGTATTTACAACTTAAAATAAAAAAAAGTTAATGTATGGTAGATTTATTGAATCTTTGTTGAATTTTTTATTTTGAAGTCCAAATTTAATTGTCTATTTTAATTTATTTTCAGGGGGTATCACCTTCAATGTTTGGGGCGAGAGATAAGGGTTTTCGGTCGAAGGGTAATTAATTTAGGGTCGATGGGTTCTATTAAGGTGATTCTGGGAGTATTTAGAAATGATTTGGGGCGACTGTGTTTCGAAGTGAGGAGTTTCCAAATAAATTTGGGGCGAGAGGTAAGGGTTTGGGTCGACGAGTGTAATTAGTTAGGGTCGATTCGCTTTTCTTGGGTCGATGGGTTCTATTAAGGTGATTCTGGGAGTATTTAAAAAATGATTTGGGGCGACTGTGTTTCGAAGTGAGGAGTTTCCAAATAAATTTGGGGCGAGAGGTAAGGGTTTGGGTCGACGAGTGTAATTAGTTAGGGCCGAGATGCTTTGTTTTGGTCGACCAGTATATTTTATATTATACATACATAACTTTGCTGAAGAAATTGAAGGGCCGGTCGTTCGAAAAAATTAATTTTCGGACGAGTTGTGTTATTAGGGACGAGTAGCATATTTTAACTAATTCTTGGGCTGATATAAATAATTTCAGTCGACAAGGGTAATTTTTAGGGTCGAGCGGTATAATAATTAATTATGGTCGACATTGCCAGCAACATAAAACCCAAACACACTCTTCCACCAATCTTACATGAATAATGCCCAGCAAACCAAACACAAAAAACATTAACGCAACTTCAATTCGTCCATAATATTCAGTGCAAAATGAAGACAAACAATACAAATCCAGAAAAAAAAAAAACACATAAAACACGAGGCCTCTCGCTACTCGTCGCCGTCACCTTCCCTCTTAATGGTCACAAGGAGTGTAGCACAATCACTTGAATACCAAGTAAAAATCAATCTGGTTCCGACAGTCAGATTATTTTCTTCTCTGAACACTCTCCAATTCTCCGTCAACAGACCGAACCTTCCATCACTTATCCGCTTGACTACATTAGCCACCCACTCCCTTCCATGATGGTTCTGCAACTTTATGGTCCTTCGGGAAAACCAATCCCGTCTCCTTCGCAAAAACCAACCGGAAAATTGAAGCAGTACTTGTGGTGTTCTGTGATGACTGTAGTAAAGCTTTGGATATCCGCCCCATCATCAACAACCTCACCTTGACCGGACGGGCGGTCCTTGCGTTGACCGAAAGTGCTCGGTGGAAGTGAGGAGAGCGTTTTCATCAGACCATCCTTGCCCGTAAACCGTAACTTTGAATGTTGACTCCCGGACTAGCGTGAAGACCGCAAAGTCTAGTATACTAATCGGGTTTCTCATTCACAAAATCAGTCCACCCATTTACAAACCAATAGCAGTCATCGAGTTTTTCAATCTTAACCTTCCAACATCTTTCAGGCTCATGTGGAGTGATGAGAAATGCTTCTTCAGTCAAAAATTCAATATATTTACTTACAAACGCATCCGGTATCTTGATCTTCGAGGAAAGTTGAAGTAGCACTTTGAAGAATGATGCATCTCCCAAACTCATTTTTAAGTAATCCTTCTTGTATATCCTATACCAAATACACAAGACTATATAAGCAACAAAATAAATAAATTAATTAATGAAGGTACAGAGAGAGAGAGAGATTAATGAAGGTACACAGAGAGAGAGAGTCCGAACTCAGCGAGTTATGTGTGATGAGAAGCGAGAAGTGATTTCGTCAGTAGTGGATAGGGTTTTACGGCGGCGCTTTCTGGACTATAAAAGGGTAGAGGATAGGGTTAACAAATGGCAAATCGGTAATTTGGGCGGAGAGGATTTAGTATTTGGGTCGAGAGGGTTATGTAATTGGGATCGATGGGGTTTAACTATTTTGGGTCGAGGGGTATAGTCCATTAGGGGCGATAGTGTTTAATTAGTTTTCGGTCGAGGACTTTTGTAATTAGAGGCGGGGTGGGTTAATTAATTATGGTCGACATTGTTTAATTAGTTTGGGTCGAAGGGTATAGTCCATTAGGGGCGATAGTGTTTAATTAGTTTCGGTCGAGGACTTTTGTAATTAGAGGCGGGGTGGGTTAATTAATTATGGTCGACATTGTTTAATTAGTTTGGTGGGTATATCATGCGATAGGTAAGTTTGGTAGCTTTAATTGCGGTGGTTTTTTGGCGACATTTAATAGTTTGGGTCGAAGGTAGTATGCATAGTGTTTAAATTAATTATGGTCGAGCGTGTTTAATTAGTTTGGGTCGATAGATTCTATTAAGTATTTCACATTTTAAATAAATTTTATATTTGCATTCATTTAAATTTCAAAGTACAATACCGAGAATCGACATTATCTCTCAATCTTCAACTAATAGATGTCACAAGAAAGAGTTATTTAAGGATCCCAAAAACTTATTAAATGAAGAGTCAACATAAGCACAACGCAATCCACACAGGCAGGAGCAGTGTCGAAAAGCCAGTGTGCAATGGTCAACGCTACTTCCACTGGTTGAGCCTCCACTATGGTCTGTTGGGAACACATCTCCAAACAGTACTTCCATTTTTGTGAGCAAGGGCTCCTCATCAAAAGCGTTGCAATAGGTTTTGATTGGACAATCCTGCATTCATCACAACAAGTTAGAACATTAATAAAATACTCAGAATACTTTTAATAATTGAAAACTAACATGTTTAACTTACAGCCAGAAATTTCTCTCGTACGTTATGATCACCTAAGACCAATTTCAGATTCCCATTCCAAACAGTACCAGGGGTCCGAACCAGTTCTTTGAAGAACCTGAATCGTTTATGAAGTTGGACAATCCTAGTTGTGATATCATCCTCAGATAGGGCACGTTGATTTTTTGAAGCAACAATTAAGTAAACACTTGGCTTCTTTCACTCGGTTGTCTGGTAACAGTTCGTCATCTGGATTCCATCCTTGGATATCATTCTCAAGGATTAGGAATTCAAGTAGACGTTCATCTCTGGAAAGTGTCCACTTAGTGTTGAATTCACACCCGTAATCGAGTGTTTTCACGCAAAGTGTAGGAACGCCATCTGGGTCGTTGAGGTGGTTTGCCATTAGCTTTTTTTTTGAATAAGATATGAAGTAATTGATATGTATTTGCTGATAAATTATCCATTGCATGTTCCCTGACATATTTATAGCAATGAGAGTAATTTATCATTGTAATTCTTGAGATTATTTTGTGGAATAATTGAGGACAAGACAACACAATGGCAAAGCTGACAAAGCTGCATTGAATTGATGTGTGGGTGGGCAGATATTTATTTGTGTGTCATAAAGCATCCAGATGATAAGACAAGTCAAAGGTGTGATTCCCAATTGAATGGGGAAGTGTGACTGTAAGGGTCACATCAATTATAACTGGCAAATGTACATTTCGTATTCCTTTTTCTTTTTAATTTCTCTTTTCTTTGCGTTTTTGTTGCATTGTAATGTCTGTTTGGATTTGTCACGTCATCTATTTTCTTATTTAATCAAATGTGTAATCTTTTGTTTTTTCTTATTCAATAAAATTATTTCTTCAATATTTATCTAAAATTGCTGATGACAATACCACACATGTATCAATAGGGTTTTCAGCTTTTCATGTGACAAGACCTGACATTATTCCACACGTTTTTCAACTTTATTTATGACAAGACTACACCATACGCATTATGTTTTCATCTTTAGCTGTGACAACGCGACAACACATTGAATACAACTGTCTTGTGAGATTGTAACTCATCTATAAATTTGGAACATTGGACTACATTCTTTACAACCAATTCACACCCTCACACCTTTATTTTTCTCCATCATCTAAGCATTCTCATAAAAAAAAGAAAAAAAAATGAGTTCAGATCAGCCTAACAATGTACCATATTCTGAATCCGAAGAAGATTTCTTTTTCTACGATACGAATTCAACCGAATGGAGCATCCATATGGATACTAAGCTTGTTGACGACCTCCGTGAGAGTAAGCTCAATGGTGTCTACGATCCCAGAAGAGGATTACGCAACAATATCACGTGGATCTTGTTGGACAAAATCAATGGTGCGTTCGGGAAAGACTTCACAATGGACGACATAACCGCTCGAGTTCAACTTCTGGAAAAACGATACAGGCATTTTCATATGATGTTGGGAAACGAACATTGCACTTGGGATCATGAGACCAACGAAGTGCAAGTGCCAGATTGGCTAGTCCGATATTGGAACGACGTCGCAGGCGATGCTGAGTTTACTGCTGCATATCTAAAACATGGAGAACCTTTATTTGGTTTGATGGATCGGGTATTCAATAAAAATTACTTAAATTGCATTTGTCAATACCACAATCTCATTGGAAACCCACCATTACGAATGTGATCGTATCCGTGTAATATCAAATCACTGTAATTTTTATTTTAATCTTCGTTGTTGTTGTATCTTAATTTGATTGTATTTTTAATTTGAAATTAAAATTTCATGTCATTTGGTTATTTATTCTATTTTATTGTATTTTTTTTATTTCAATTAGTAACTAATTTAATCAATTAGTAACTAATTTAATCAATAACTCATTTTTTGACATTTTATCTTATTTTATGGGATTTTCATAAAAATGACAATAGATATTTTCGGGTCGAGTGGTTTAAGACTTAGGGTCGACTTATCGCACATCTAATGGACGATATGCGTTGTTTGGGGTGATGCCTTTTGTATTTACAGTCGATTTTCTGAAACAAGTTAGATTCGGGAGGGGTTCTTTGGGCCGACGAGTTCATTTTTCATAAATAACAGTTTAGTAATGTTTTGGGTCGACGTATTGCCACTTGTTAGGGCCGATATGTGTTATCTGGGTCGATTCTTTATGTAATTACAGTCGATTTCTTAAACTAATTAGAGCCGAGATGTATTGTTTGGGTCGATCAGATCATTTTTTGTCGATTACACGTCACCTACTTAATTCCAAGTACAACTACAGAACGGCCTCAGAGGATTCAGGGGGTGCAGGCTTTGTCTCCGAAAATATGCTATACGCCATGGCCAATCGGTAATCATTGAGAGTGTCAGCCGTAACTTCAATGGGCAATTGTCCGAAAAGGATCCTGTCAATAGACATGCATGCGAACACTCCACAGCTAGTTGAATACTCCTGCTTGAACTGCTCACTGTTAGGGACCCTCACAAGTTTTCAAATGGTCAAAACGGGCTTTGCATTTGCAATTTACGAAAATATCCAAATGCACAAAACAGACGTGGCAAGAGGCGTTGCAGTGGCATTAATTGTGATCTTCTAAGCTCAAATATGTGATCTCCGTCGTCACCTCTATAAGAGAGGGAGTCGTACAACCAAATCTCCCATTTATTCAGTCTTACGCGGCCACATAACCCAATGAGAAGAGGCATCTTCCCCAACGCGACAAACCAAAAAGACCTACAACAAAACACAAATTCCACCGGATATACGAAAGAGAAAATCAGGAAAAAGAAAACACAAGTCTAATAAAATATACTATAAAATTTCCAAATTTCTTACATCGTCCACGTAATGCCATGAGACTCCCCAACGTGGTGTGAGGCCAGTGAGGTAACGCAAAAAATCTGTACTGGGAATCCAATCATTGTAAAGGGCCAGACCACGGTAGATTACTAGGGTCGATACATTTAGGATCGTTTGGATGAAGTTTGGCCCAAGTATTCTGAAGATAGGTCTGCAAAGTAATACATTTATTATTATTATTATCAATTAAATAAATGATATCAACTTCATGTAGTCGCAATAGATTAATGGTATTCATCCTTATTTTGGAGTAAAGACTCACAAAAAAATTCGAGTCCAGTATACATATGCGGCTGCCATCGATTCCAGGTGCCAGCGGCACACCGTTCCGRATCCGGTTCGCAAGCACCCACATATAACGATCAATGTGCTATTTCCATATAAAATCATAGCCATAATGAGAATTGAGAGTGTTTAACAATTGATAGCATGTCGGAATGATACTATTTATTTACAGAAATTAACCATTAAATTACCAGACCACTCAAGCAAGAAGACGGCGACTCAAGTTCTGTAAACCACTCGTAGCCGTGTATCACGCAAAATGAAGTACCAATGTCCCGCCTATTTCATAGATATGTAATAAGACAGTTTAAARTGTAACTACATACCAGAAATATAAAGTAAAGTAAATATAAAAAATTATATATGGAGGAAGTCGTACCTAGCGTTCGGGTCTTTCATAAAATCACTGTAAGCCACCATTAAGTCTTTCTGTTTTTTTAAAAGTGCTAAATCAACATATGGTGATTTAGCAGCGGGGCCAGGATGACGAATACGTGGCGGCTTAACTGGACTCGGCAGGATTGRGGGAACATTTGTACGTGCCGGCGACATAACAATCACATCAGGAGAATTCTCCCCACCGACGTCTGAGTCTGCATGCACAACGCTATTTGTGGGAGTACGAACCTATGATACAATCAATMTAATTATTTACTAACAAAATAATAATTAATAGAATGTAGTAATACGAACATGCGATTTTATTAGTGTCAGCAGGAATAATATAACAATCTAACAAAATTAGAAAAATTCAGTTTTTTACACATTTAATTCACTCACATCCTCGGTGGATCCTAGTACATCATCGACAACTGGTTGTAATGTAGTCGCATCAGTCTCCCCAGGAATTTCATTTCCGCTCATCTCCACATCAGGCTTCCCTGGTGGAGGCGTCTCGAACAACTTTCTAGGCTCAACTTCATCGGACGATGGCACAATGGACGATGGAGGAGAAGGAATCTGTGATATTAGAAAGTGTTAATCATTAACTAAATGAAGTAATATCTAATATCAAAAGCAATTCCCTCACATCTCTAGAAGGTCTCGGTACATCCTCGGGGCGTGTTCGTGATGAAGCCTCGCCAATCATTCCCACAGCCCGTGCAGCAGCCAACTCGATCACCTCTACCGCTTTCATCGCTGCCGACTCAATCCGGCTGATAACGTTTGCGGTTGCTACAGATGATGCCGATTCGATTAGACTGATGGCCTCAGTCACAGCATCGGATGTCGTAGACTCGAATCGGCTGATAGCTATAGATGCTACCGACTCAATTCTACTCACAGCCTTTGTCGCCGCTACGGAAGTCGTAGACTCGAATCGGCTAATTGCCTCGATCACCACGGTCTTCAGAGATGGGGATAAAAAACAAAATAAATTAAATCAAAATCAAATACAATTTCGTGTTGAAAATAGAGGTAACCCTTTATGGGCACTGTGTTTTTTACACATTCAGAGAATGTAAAACTTTCTTCTACCCATTTTGTAATATAAAAAGACCAAAATAACTCGTTCCAAAATTTTAAACTACTCGACCCAAATATAACTGTTCAACCCGAATATTTTAAACTACTCGACCCAAATAAAACTGATCGTCCCAAATATTTTAAACTGCTCGCCCCAAACTTTTATCGCCTCTCGCCCCAAACTATCCCAACCCAAAATTTTAACTACTCGACCCAAATAAAACTGCTCGCCCCAAAACTTTTAAACTAATCATCCCAAACTTTTATCTCCTCTCGCCCCAAACATAAAAATACAAAATCTCCACATATGTCGTCGACTCAAATAATACAGCTCGACCCAAATTTTTTAACTTAATCGCCCCAAACTTTTATCTTCTCTCGCCCCAAATATAAAAATACACACTCTCCACACATAATAACATCTCATCCCAAACATGAAACATTATCTCGAAAATGGGTACAAAACATCTTTTMTTCAATTATGGGTATAAAAGAGTTTTGCCTTCGAAAATAGGTATTTTGAATCATTTCCTCTAAAAATATAACTACGATACCGATAGAGGTGGGCTCATCCTCGGAGGAGAGGTGTTGCTCGTCCGCATTGCTGGTGGAGGGGGGCTCGTCGATGGTTGCGGGGTGCTCATCGACGGAGTTGCGTGGGGATTATCAGTCGATGGAGAAGGAGGATTCCAATCAGCCTCCTCAATAAGATCGGGGCGCTTTAATATGCGTTGGTCCAATCTAACCGCTGCTTTTAACTTCGGTTCTTTGGCCTTTTCCTCAACACCACCATGGGAATATTGGATTCCATCCAATATGTCTATGTCTATATCAACCATGTATGGTTGTCTCCTCTCCTCCTCAGATAACTTCATCTGCTCACACTGTTAGATGACGATATCAATCCATTGAATATTTTAAACTTTCAATTTTAAACCAATTTTGCTATTATAATTAACAATATCGAAGAGAACTTACATCAGCTCTGCTCAGAAAATCCAAGTTGACATGCGTAGTCTTTGAACAACGCCACCGAACGCCTCTGGGAATTGTCATCACAGTCCCTGATGGCTTCCCAAGACGACTCCCTAAAGCGGGAATGCTCTCATATGCCCACCACTGACATTTTAAATAATAATCCAGAAATACGAATACAAAACAACAACAATGAGATAAAAAACACAACTACGAAAATAACAACAACACAAAAAAATTAGGAAAATCTCACACTTATTACCTGAAGTGCCATCAGAAATCCATAAATTTTATACTCTCCAGAGAGATGAGTCTCCATAGACTCCAAATAGTGGCACAAGCGCTGAAATACAAACTTGCCCCACGGAAACGTGTCCCACAGCTCTGAATCCTCAACCAACACCCAAATCCAAAAATCTATGCGTGCTCGGTAGTCAACCCCATACAGCAACAACATAAGTACTAAGATTTTCGCCACTTTCACCGCGTCGTCAGGTGTGGCATCGAAAAATCCATCCTTAAATTTATTTTGCAGTTCTCTTGCACGAACAATT
>BMAC01000733.1:122116-140836 GCA_014905375.1 Phtheirospermum japonicum | reverse complement strand
CTCCACCGCCGATGTTCATAGGCTCCAGACTCAGGTGCAGTCCCAGCAGGAGCAGCTTCAGCGGATCCGCGACGAGCAGGCGCTGGAGATTCAGCGGATCCGTGAGGAGCAGGAGCGTTCCCAGTTGAGGCTCCAACAGCAGATTGAAGAAGCTGTTGCTCGGGCCATGAGTCGTCGGCCCTCCCGTAGTCCAGATGGTGGAGATTTAGATGGATAGTTATATTTTTATACATCCGATTGATTAAACGATTTTTTGTTATTGAAATGATTTGTTTTCATTTTTTTATTAGTGGATTATTTATTTTGAATTATTAATTAATTAAATTTATTTAATTATTTGTCTATTATTTTTAATTTGATTATTAATTAATTAAATTTTATTTAAAATTTGTTTATTATTAATTTTAATTTAATTAAAATTAATTACTGGTAAATCCTGGCGGTCAATTCCGCCAGTAAATACTGGCGGCCAAATCCGCCAGTAAATACTGGCGGGTTACCCGACAGTAAATACTGGCGGAGTTACCCGCCAGTAATGCTGACGGGTTAACAGCCGACAGTAATACTGGCGGGCATTTCCTGGCGGCACAAGCCGTCAACGAAACCGCCGGCATTCCTGGCGGTTACAATTTCCGTCAGGATGCTACAATCCTGACCGCAAATATACTGGCGGCCATAAATCCGTCAGGAGGCCGTCATTATTTGATATACTGACGGAATCCTGACGGATTTGGCTGTCAGGATTACCGGATTTTTTTGTAGTGGGGGTTGACTACCGAGCACACATAAATTTTTGGATTTGGGTGTTGGTTGAGGATTCAGAGCTGTGGGACACGTTTCCGTGGGGCAAGTTTGTATTTCAGCGCTTGTGCCACTATTTGGAGTCTATGGAGACTCATCTCTCTGGAGAGTATAAAATCTATGGATTTCTGATGGCACTTCAGGTAATAAGTGTGAGATTTTCCTAATTTTTTGTGTTGTTGTTATTTTCGTAGTTGTGTTTTTTATCTCATTGTTGTTGTTTTGTATTCGTATTTCTGGATTATTATTTAAAATGTCAGTGGTGGGCATATGAGAGCATTCCCGCTTTAGGGAGTCGTCTTGGGAAGCCATCAGGGACTGTGATGACAATTCCCAGAGGCGTTCGGTGGCGTTGTTCAAAGACTACGCATGTCAACTTGGATTTTCTGAGCGACCCAAATACAACCTCTCGACTCAAATAAATTAACAACTCGACTATAAATGAACCTCTCGACTCAAATTAGGGTTTTGCACTGATCGCTCCTAAGAACCCTTATCGACTCAAACATTATTGACAAATCGACCCAAACTATTATCACTATCGGCCTAAAGTTTTTTTCATGAAATACAAGAGTTTTGTATCTTTCGACCCTAACAAAACATATCGAGCCAAACATCAATTGAGTCGATCCAAATATTTAAACGACTCGCCCGAGACATACATACATGTATTCGGGTCGACCCAAATAAACATGATCGCCTCAAATATGAAAATATTCAACTCAAATAACTATGACTTCTCGTCCCAAAAATATTTAGATCGACCTAAACTCGGCTACCCACCCTCCTCGATCCAAACATTATTGACCCTTCGACCCAAAGTGTTATCACCTATCGGCCCAAAGATTTTTTCATGAAATATAAGGTTTTCTAGTTTCCGACCCTAATAAATCATGTCGAGCCAAACATCAAACATCAGTGCACTCGAACCAAATTATTCAACTCGAACCTAATTTCTCATTAAGAATCTGACCTTCAACCAACAAAAAAAAGAACCAAAAAAACAAAACAAAACAATATTCAGGTGGCTAATTGGTGGTACCTCGGGGCCAGACTGGCGTGTTCTTTGCGGACCAGCGTCGTTCTTTTTTGTTCTTTTCGGGTTACTATCCTCCCCACTTATCTTCGTCTTCCATTTCGCAGCTAGGGTTTTGTTAGACTCAGACATTTTGTTTGTTTAGTTTTGAAATCGCCGGATTTTGTTTGATATCGCCGGAGAAGAAACGGTGAAAAGYTAAGATTAAGATTTAAGATTAAGATAAGATTATTTGTTTGGGACGATAGTTTGGGGAGACCATGGTTAGTAAGGATATTTTAGACCTTTCAGTTTCAAACTGGGTAGAAAACATCTTTTTTTACGTTGTGGGCATAAAAGAGTTTTGGATTACAAAAGCGGGCAATTTTGCATATTTCCACTATAATTAACATGTTACGGTCTCCGCGACTTCGTTACGGTCTCCACGATCTCATTACGGTCTCCGCGACCTCATTACATTCTCCGCGACCTCGTTACGGTCTTCTCAACCTCATTAAGGTTTCCGCGACCTCATTACGGTCTCCGCGACCTTTTTATGGTCTTCTCGACCTCATTAAGGTCTCCGCGACCTCGCTACGGTCTCCTCGACCTCATTACGATCTCCGCGACCTCGTTACGGTCTCTGCGACCTCATTACGGTCTCGTACAACCTCATTATATAGAACAAAGTATGGCTTTGTGGTGATGAAAATGTTTAAGCCTCAATGGACGGAGATTTTATGAAAATTTTTAAGCCTCAATGGCTGGAGATTTTATGAAAATGGTTAAGCCCCGATTGGCTGGAGATTTTATAAAAAGGGTTAAGCCTCGATTGGCTGAAGATTTTATAAAAAGGTTTAAGCCTCGACGGTTGGAAATTTTATGGTAATTGGTTAAGCCTCGACACTTTCATTATGTCGGCAGCTGAATCGTATACCACCAGGGGCGGACATTTATTCATATACCCTTAAGGGCGAACACTTATGTATAACTTGTTATACCCTTTGGGGCGGATATCTATTTACTTATACCCTCAGGGGCGGATACTTGTTTATGTACCCTTCGGGGCGGATACCCATTTCTAATCCATGTACCCTCAAAGGCGAACACTTATGTGTGATTCATATACCCTCAGGGGCAGATACCTATTTTTGATTCATGTACCCTCAGGGGCGGACACTTATTTCCAATTTGTTTATCCTCAGGGGCGGACACTTATTTATGATGCATGTACCCTCCGGGGCTAATACTCATTTATGTACCCTTAGGGGCAAATACCTATTTATGATATATAATGGATATTTCAGAACACTTCGTAATATTTTTATGGCTTTTTATGGATATGGGAATGAATGGATGGGTGAAGAACATGTTTGATTTACATGCTCTCTCAAGAGCTCAAGTATCTTTATGGTTTCTATGGACATGGAGGTGATTGGTTTGGTGAAGAGCATGTTTGATTTACATGATTTTGTACAATTTTGAGTATGTTTGATTTACATACTCGAGGTCGTTTCTGGGAAAGATATGTTTGATTTACATAATTTTCTCAGTCATTGTGGTTTGTTTAGATTTATATGCTTTACTCATCTATGTGTAGGAACGTATTTGACTTATATGTTCTTACACACTCTTCGAACATGTTTGATTTACATGTTCTTGGCAAACTATGTGCTTGTTATTCTGTTTGATTAATCTTGCGACTTATGTGGAAAACAGGTTTACTTAGCATTTCCTTTAACATGTTGCTGATAGATAACCTGGTTGAACTACTTGGTTGCATTAACTTGGGGGACTACGTAGTTTTCTTGGTCGTCTTTGGTTTAATTTTATTGAGTTGATGCGACCTGGTTGCTTCACCTTGTTTGCATTATTTGGACATGGGGGACTGAGTGGTTCTCAGTCCCATGATATTATTATATGGTTGCACCTGAATTGTGTATGGTCTAAATGTTTTACTAGGTTCAAATTATTCAAACTCGGGGGAATGAATGATTTTTCTGGGTCATATGTGGTTTAATATGGTTTTTGCTTGATTCAACATGTCAACTTGTGTCAGGTCGGCAATAATTTTGTGATACACATTACTAAGATAAAGCTTACATAGATCGACATATATTATATGAGTGTATTATGGGCTAACGCTTTTGTAAGGATGGTGATGGTTTATATGGAATGGGCTGACGCTTTTATTAGATCGACAATAATTTATGGATGCAATGGTTTTTTTGGCCGACCTATTTTAGGTCGATGATGTCCTTATGGTTTATGGTATTATAGTTTTTTGTGCCTTCATGGTTAATAAAAGCTCGTTGGTATTAATGGTTATGGAACGATACTTAAGTAATAAGTTATGGAAGATTGTCTTATAATTTTATGAAATGGGTAACGGTCTTTAGGTTTATGGTATTGATCTGATAAATATTTAGGTCATCTAATATGCGGGTTTTATTTGAATTTATGAGCGACCTCTTCTTCTAGAAGGTGTAATCCTTCTGCGAGGAGCGTGAGCTGTCTTGGGAGTGGAAAGCTCTTATGTGAAGTGGAGAGATCTTATTAGGTAAACAGTATTATAACAGCTCGGTATTGAGAGTTGAGTTTTATGATTAATGCAATTTGGGGCCCTGATGGGCTATTATGGTTATGGTTATAAGGCGATGCTTAAGTAATATTTCATGGCTATGGTTTATGGTATGGAGTGACTTTTTGTTTGATTCGGGTCGAATAAATGTTTATGTCTTCTTGTCTTTATTTTTTATATTCTACCTGATTTTGTATCTCAATCAGCCAGAATATGGGGGACTAGTTGATACGACACAAAATGGCGGCTTCAGTTATATGGTAAGAAATAATGAAAGGATGGAAGATTCTAGGTCCCGGTGTATATGGTAAAATATAATTATGGTTATTATGGAATTATGGGAACTAAGAATCCTAATATGGGAGTATTTCCTTATTATGGATATTGAGTATAATTAGGAGATTTAATCCCACCTTGGGAAAGAATCCTATTATTTGGTGGACAAGTCATAATAATCTTATAAATAGGGGATTCAGACCCTTATTTCAGAGGCTGAACAACTCTTATATTTCTCTCTCGAGTCCCCTATATCTCTCTCTCATGGATCATGGAGCATATATTATTCTCTCTTTATAAATAACTCTCTCATCTCTAATAATTACGGATGGAATTATGGGTTTATGTCAAGCTCTCCTCTAGGAAACCTCCTTTAGGAGAAGCGAGCTCTTATGGTACATGTATTATTACCAGCTCGGCGCTAAGTGGTAGCTTGGCGTTGGGTGTTAGGCCTCATGGTTTATGGGTCCGAACGGTTTAATATGGATGGCTTGTGGGGTTCCGATAAATTGTGGTTTGAATTGATTTTGGGGTATTTTACGTATTTTGATCTCTCGCACTCGCTAACTTAAGCATCGGAGGGCCTTCACCAAGGCCGTCCACTGCCTTGTTGTTAGGTGTTGTTTTGCAGGATTGATCAGGTCACCAGGAGACTCTTAGAGATCAATCAGGTCGTTGTAACATAATTTGAAGCAATTCAGGTCGCTAATCTCTTATTTGAGGTTAGTACCCCATATTCTTGGTAACCAATCTTTTTGGTTTTATCACACGTCAAAGCGGGTTGTCGCATGGTTTGTCAGCAGGTCTCGGAGGACACGGGGTGTGGGCATGCGTCCTGGGCTGCTAGGCATGCCCAAAGGTTGGAACAACGGGCAACTGGGAGTGTTGGCCCACCTTGACAGCGTCTTCCGCATGAGAGCAGAGACCCTTGCCGAATTGGTTTTGACAAACTGTTTCAACAGCACGTTCCTTAGTACGTGAGGCAACTATCCACCAAATTTGGTGTCATTCCGAGCCCGTTTGGGCAGTCGAAAAAATAGGTGACGATAGGCTGCGACCGCGCGCATGGGCAAGACTAAGATCGTGTGATCAGAGGGCCTTAGACTTTGATATTTGTGAAACTATTTGGGTGGGAACTTCTTGGTAGTGTTAGGTTGATCTCCACCAAGTTTCACGGCTAGACGGTCTCATTTGAATTGCAAACACAACGTACGTTCAAGGTGTGGCAATGTAGTGGCATTGTTGTAATTTTTGTAGGCCGATTCCCCTCTCACCATTTATCGGATGCGGATGAAACTTTGTGGAGATCTTAAGGATGGTGTAAGATACTCTATGGTTCAAGTGGATATTGATTCGGAGTTCGGATGTGGAAGTTACGCCTTGTGTTCATGCCCACATATCCTATGTCTAGCCATAGTACGTTGTATTTATTTTCTAAGGCCTATTATAGAGAGGACATGCATCCGTTGAGCTGCTACCGGTCCTCCTCATGCTGCAGGCATCAAGTGCGCTACTCTTTGGGGGCATATAGGGTACCCAAGGTCCGGCGTTAGACACCTCAAAAGAGTGTTTAGAGTCCTCATTCGGGTTGGGGATCGAACGAGCGGCGTTGGGTGGAGAAAGCTAACATTGGGCCCAATGAGAGCTGAGAGGCTAGTATATGTTCGACGCTATGACCCGCAGGCTGTTATGTCGAAAGGGACACCTCTTGGTCGACTCAGTGATCAAGGCAAAACACTGAATAGACTCGTGAGCTTACTCCTAAGCATCGGCGATAGGTTCAAGCCATGTTGCGGGGGTCGGTTGGTCAGTGATGCGGTTGTTGAGCGACACCGCATATTTGGCAAGCTTCGGCATAATGTCAGTCGGTCGAAAAGGAATGTGTTGTGCACGTCGTGGGGCAATAAAGTGGGAATATCGGCATATCACTTGACCAAGGACTTACGAATAGCCCTATTCAAGCGTAGACACGAACACAAGGGCATCAGGCCGGGTATTGCACCTAGGGTGACTCAAAGGAGTGTCGAGCATGAGGATTGCATTGTGGGCTTGCGGGAAACCCGCTGTGCCTACTCGAGCAAGGATGCGAACATGGGCTCTATTACGAGTACTGCACCCGGATGCCCCGAGGGAGTGCCGAGCACACGAGAATACGTTGGGTGAAAATGAAAGACCCTCAATGTCGAGCAGGGGGCAATCATGCTCCTATGCGTTGTGAGACAAATGTCAATGACCCGATCCTTGGCTCATAGGTGAAGCGAGCTTCGGGAATCTCAAAACTCGAGATTGTCACGAATGCCAGACGTAGATGTCGGGGATCTACTAAGCCGCATGGGAAAATAGAATTCCGGTGAATACTCAAGAGTGTCGCCCGTGACAACATGTCACTTTGTGATAAATATATCCCACCCTTAGACTAGAGACAGGATTATCATCAGACTGGCGGATAAACTGTGGGCCAATATTGATATCCCGAGCCTGAATCATGAACACCACACATAGGAAATGGCAGGATATACCTCAATATCCTACGCATCCCATAAGTAAACGAGGCCTTATGACTCAAAGGTTATAAACGTGGTCATACTTTTGTTACAAACATATGTCAATCTCACAACAACTTAATACAACCTTGGTTGAGTTGGTGCCTCTAAGAATCATTTAACCAGGTGGAGAAATCTTAACGCAATCAACCAAGATTTAGGAAGTGTTTCCAAGCACTAAAACAAAAGGTGATTTTCATGTCTTAGTTGGGAAATAAATTAACTTTTACTTCTTACTAAATGCAGGGGAAAGGGTGTTTCAGATCTATGATTTACTTTCATCTCTCTCTCTCTCTCTCTCTCTCTCTCTCTCTCTCTCTCTCTCTCTCTCTCTATATATATATATATATATATATATATATATATATATATATGTGTGTGTGTGTGTGTGTGTGTGTGTGTGTGGATCTTTGTATGAGAAATGAGAATAAACTTTCACCACAAGATCAAGTGAGATCGGCGGCTCCAATCTTCACAAGTTAATAAAGTTAAGTGGTGGCATTTTAGTAATTATCATTCTTTGATGTGCCCGGTGAAATTTGCTTATTTTCATTTTTTTTGGTGCCCAAATATGTTCAGATCTATCTCTTTCTTCATCGTTGCCAAACCCGCCCCTTTTTCTATTCATCTCCCGAAATTTCCCTTTAATCGAGATGTAGTCGATTTTTATTTATTGAAATCTTGTTCAATATACGGAACAACAAGTATTTTTCGATTTCGGATATACTCGTGGGTCAAAGTCCGGCAATAACTCAACCAGAAACCAATGACGGTATGTTTCTTTTGTGTATTTCTTTTTTTTTTTTTTGGCAAATCAGTTTTGGAATTAACATCTATATATAATTTGAATTTAATTGGGTTTTTAAGGTTTAAAATCTTCATATTGATTTGAACATTATGATTTTTCAAAATTCTTTATTTATATCGCAAATTAGAGTTCGAATCGCGATATAAACACAAACTTGAACTTTTTCATCTTTATGATTGGTTTCACAGCGATGGTGCTACTGATGTTGTTTTTTGCTGTTATGATGCATCAGGATTGGTTCTTCTTCTTCTTCTTCTTCTTCTTCTTCTTCTTCTTCTTCTTCTTCTTCTTCTTCTTCTTCTTCTTCTATAAGGGTATATAACTTAGAAACTAGATTTTTTTTATTCTATGATATGGATGTGATTAAATATGTAGTCCATTTATATTCTATTTTTTGATCTACTTTATGATTAATGTGCATTAAATTTAAAATTAGTGTGCAAAATCTAGTATACTATTGTGCACTTTCCATTAGCATGACATGTTTGTGAAAAGATACGATTTTATATAAATTCTTTTTTTTTTTTGGTAGTCCAATTTTAAGGTTTGGCTTAACACTTTGTATATATTTTGTGTGCATGTAACAAAATATTAAAGTGAAAAATAATACTTATTAATGTGCAAAACAATACATGTTAATGTGCAAACATCACAGTTTGTATACATGTATTTTCTTGTCATTATTGTGTTGATGTATTTCTAAGTAAATTATTTCTGTGGTGCTAAGTGATAGAGTGTGTGACATGCATTACTCTATTTAATTTTTGTATAAAAAGAAAGTCATAAGGAGAGGGTTATGCAAATAAATGTATAGTAATGTGCAAAATAAGATGTACCAATGTGCATAATAAATACACTTACTTGAATTCAATGAGTTTAGTGGTTTTACAGTGTGTATGGTAGCATCAAATAAATATATGATAATGTGCAAAATCTAGTATATTATTGTGCAATTTACTACTTATTAATGTGCATCATATACAATTTTTGTGCATGCAGATTCTCCTTGTCGTTTTTGCCCATATAAATTATTTTTATTTTTGCAGAAAGATGTATTTTCAAATTTTATAAAATTACACTTATGACACATTATGCCAATGTGGTTGCAAAAATTGAACCACAATTCTTGGAGAGAACATGCACAACATGAGTACAAAATGTGGATTGGGGGTGTTTTCACCATGAGGCACTTGGAGTCATATATGGGTGCTGGATTGAAAGCCAATTGGGTGTGTGGAGTTAAGGCATGAGATAAAAAAATTAATTGTATCTGGAAGAAGTATTGCCACTCCTTGGTTTGCGGAGAGACAAACGAGCTGAAAAGTATAAACGTACGAATCGCGAAGGAATATCTCTCAATTTACAAGGCAGGAAAGCATGAACGGAAGGCTGATTTGAAGAAATAATTTGCACGCGGCAGATTATTCCCTTGAGTTAGGTTTTTAATTTATAAATATTTGTCAATTCTAATGTTCTAGTTTGAATTAATGTAAAAACTGGTATTTTAATTTAACTTAATTTGGAGTTATTGGGTTTTGTAATAATTTTATTTTCAAAATATCATTACTTCAATATTGTTATATAATGTTGTGTTGAAATTGACAATTAGGCAATATGTTGTCCCCTTAGTTGCAAAAAAATACCGGTGAATGATTTTTGGTAGCATGGATAAGTTTTGTACCAGATTTTATGCATTTTGATCTGATGGAGAAGTTGTGTTTACATCATTAATTTTTTAATAATGTTCTTGGCATAACTTTAATTTTTGAATAATGTTTTCGCATCTTTAATTTCTGATTGTGCATATCTTACTTCATGATTGTGCATAACTTAATGTATGATTGTGCATATGCCATTGATAGAAATTTAGTTTTTTAATTTTTTATTTTCAAAAGTTTCACTTGGTTGTGCAAAGTTATTGTATTATCGTGCATATCTTACTGCATGATTTTGCATAACTTAATGCATTATTGTGCATATGATATTTCACAGCAGTAGTCTCATGCCAGCTGCCACAACAAGGAGTCGATGACCACAAGGATCGGATAAGATGATCGACAACAAGTATAAAAACATTGATTTATAAAATTTATTTGACAAAAATCATTTGCCTTTTGGTCGATCAAATGTGAAATCGAAATAAAAATAAAAATTTTAGGTCTTTTGAAACGATTATAAACGCAACATCAAAAACAAGTATTTTGGTTCATAGTCGTGGAATCATGATTTGTGTTGATAATCAAAAAATAAATAAATTAATGGACCTGATAAATAAATAATCGGAGACACCAATGGTGGCTATTTTCCGACTATGATAGCTATCGGCGATGGTTGCGGCCTGTCGAGGCAGCGTTAGATCTCATTTGTGACGGAATAAAGCCTTACATTCATTACTTCCGTACGGGAGAGAGAGGATGGGCGGGGAGAGGAATCAGTGAAGTGGCCCTAATTTTATACGGGTAGATCTGTTGCCTTCTCCTTCGCACATAACTCGTCTCCTCGCTGCGGATTTGGGCGGCAATGGATGGTGAAGATGACGGTTCGCGTGATAGTCAGATCATGGCGTTGGGAGGCGTCATGGATGGTTTGGGAATCGATGGTCGCCGGATCTGCAAGTGGATTCGGGCGGCGACCATGGGGATTCGATGGCGGCGTGAGCTCACAGCTGGATCATAGAGGCATGGTCATAGGCGATCGGAGAACTTCTTGAGCAGCGTTGATGGCAGATTTGTCTGCTCACTGGCACATCGCTGTTGTATAATGGTCGGTGGCTGCTGAATGTGATGGCATTGAACGAAGAAGGTGATTACAAGTCAATCTGCAAGCAGCAAGCTTCTCCTGATTTGCTCATGGCGGCTGAAAACTCATTTGCCTTTCCAAACAATACTCTCTCAAATTTGAAAACTGTTTGATAAATTAATAAAACTAAGGGTAGGTCTTGATAAGTATGTTCTTTTTTTTTTCTTTCACCAGAAAATTACAATGTGTAAATGAGTGATTATTGCAATCATAACTGATACCAATTAAATCAGAAATAATATTACAACATTAGGGAAAAATAATTTTCAATGGTGATAATTGTGAACGTTATCATTCACTATTGTGTATTATCAATGTCATAACTGTGTACATCTCAACGCACAATTTCACATAAACCACATTTCACCTACATGAACTGAAATGACATCAAACAACAGTGCACATAGGACTGTTAAACTATATTGCACATATTGTGCATAATTTAATGCATTACTCAACACATTGAAACATAAATGTGCAAAACTAAGTGATTATTACAATAATAACTGATACTAAGTAAAGTTTAGAGGTAAAAATACATAAAAAAAGAAAATAATTTTACAACATTAGGATAAAGCAAATGTCTTTTTGAATATTCAAAGACTCAAACGTAAGAATCAAGTTTTTCAGTAGCTATCAATGCAGCTGCAAATGTGACACATTTTATGTGGTTTGTCAATTCCAGTGAAAGGTGTAAACACCATATTGTACCTGTATAACAGAAAATTATATTAATATAAAATCATATTCAGTGATATATTATGCACAATTTATTTCACTATTATACTTAATTTAATGCACTATTATGCACAGATTGAAACATAATGATACAAATATCAAATTACACATACATCAACTCAAATGACATTAAACGACAAAACCAATAGAACTGTTCAATCATATTGGACATATTCTACACAATACAATGCGTTATTGTGTACAAATTGAAACATAAATGTGCATAAGTCATAACACCATCATCAGACATAACTTTTGTATTACGACTTACATCAAAACCATCAGCTCAAGTATAAGACTTATAAAACTGAATATAACACATATTGTGCACTAGTTAATGCATTATTGTGAAAATATTAAAATTAAAATGTGTAAAAATTGAATATGTACCAAAGGAGTATTTTTTTTAATCGAAAGATATCAAATTTGTATTAGCCTCGGACAAATAATTATACATGTGGGCTGATAAGCCTAGAACACCCACTTACATAAAAAAAATACACTTTCCAAGCAGGTGCAAAGTAGGAAACCCAAAAAACAAGGATGCCTAAACACATCACGACTAAACCACTCAGAGGATATCTCCTACACCTAACACAAAGCAAAATAAAACCAAACAAAATAAAATACAAGCCCAAAAAGGTATTGACGCCTTTACCTATCATTTACAAAAAATAGCACATCAATAATAGCCTCAACATCAGTATTCATTATCAGCAGGGGCAGGCCATAACATCTTTTTGGAAACCCATTTTTCATCGATTCTAAGAATATGAGACTTATTGTGCAACTTTAATGCATTAATGTGCAAAAATCACTTTACAACTAAATCAACTAAAATGACATCAACGACAGTGCATATAGGAATGTTAAAACCATATGGGACATACTGTGCATACTTTAATTCGTCGACGTGCACATATTAAACAAAATAGAAGAGCACTAATTCAAAAGAATTTTGAAAATTAGATGAACTACTATATTTCTGAAATCGAAAATTAAAAACCCAGAAATAAAAAACTAGCCTCCAAATTCGAAAAACCAATAATCAGATGAACTACTATAAATCCAAAATCAATTGAAAAGAAATATTACCTGATTCATTCTCAATCGTAGCCATTTGGGTGCAACTAAATCAAAGCTCATACAAAGCAGGAGAAATCGAGTAGGGCCCTCCAAAATCAAAACTCATAGAAACCAAAAGAAATCAAAGAGCAAGGGCCTTAAATTTTAAAGACTCTTAGAAATATGACAAAATTGAACAGGAATCGCCGTCTAAAATCTTGATGTGAATTTCAATTTTGAATACCCATAAATGAGGGTTCACCGTTCCGCTGAAAGAAGGATCTTGTTCGATCTTTTTTTTTTTTTTGAGAATTATTTTGATTTTGAATGGAAAACGAAAAATAAATGAATAACGATGCTAATGTAAGATACGTTTTTACTTAAATTTTTTAATAAATCTTATTAAATTAGATCCATTAGATTATATTAGTTATAATGGTTAGATTCATTCTCATTTCTCACAAACGGAACCATTCTCAATATATATATATATTCCACCTCTATGCTAAATTAAAAGATTTCTATCATATGTGTCTGCTTAGGGAAGATTCAGAATGCGTGTAATTTTCTTATGGTTCGAACGCTTACTTGGAAAATTTTTGTGGTTTAGAGTCTTACTAAAATTAATACAAATTATAAGAGTATAGGGATTCTAATATAGAAACAAAGATTATAATATATTAGAAGCTCTATATTTTTAGAAATAATTATTGTATTACAAATTTATTATAATATATTAGAACTTTCCATAATTTTAGGAATTATTACATACGTACTTATTATAATATACTAGAAGTTCCATATTTATAAATTATTACTTATTACAAAAAACTTATTATATTATATTAATAATATTCTATATAGATAAATTAAAAGTTATTTGCAATAATATAAATATTTAACAATATATTAGTAATTAATTCAATCTAAATATAAAAATATAATATTACATAATAATAATTTTTAATTATTTAATATTGATTATACATCGTTACCATGCGACACGAGTTGAGAGTGTGTCATCTTTAGAGTTTTTCAAAGTACGAAACTAATAATTATTAATAATTTTGATCTAAATATTAAAATAGTTTAATAATAATAAATTAATTAATAGAGATTAGACACGGGTTTAGAATGTGAAATTTTATATTTTTTTTAATTATTTGAATAAAGTTATTAACAAATTCAAAAATATTAAAATAAAGATTATTTAATAATTATAATAATTAGTAAATATCTTCAAACAAGAAATAAAAAACCTTATCTAAAACTACCGTCTTCCTCAACAGCTCGCCGTCATGGCGGCGGGTCTCCTTCTTCCCCTTACGATGACCACCCTCAAAATCAGCTCTTGCCCCACTTCTCCCACTCATATGGCTGACTTTGTGAATTTACCCCACCCCATTCACGACTCAATATTCCCCCAACACTCATGTCAAATTACAATCCCGTTGTCTCCAAATCTGAAACTCCAACCGGTGATGCTTCCTTGCCTGCCAAAGGAGAGAAAATTATCCAGACCAATTCTTTAAACTCAACCGCTGACACAAACAAGACAGAAAATGTTTCTCAAAATGCACTTGACGTCGAAATGCTCCTCCGGCAATTAAATTTGCTGCTGCAAAACTTCGGCGTCATTCCGGCCAAAGTCACCCCCTCCAGCCACCTCTATTGAGGGTTAGTCTAATCCCTACAATCTCGATATCAGTTCATCCCCTTTTCGCCAACTTCGGTGAAATTCTCTCAACCGCTCCTCAGTTTGCCGAAATTCGAGCGATCCTGTATCAAACCCAGAACCCTGCCCCAATTCCTTCGTAGCCTTCACATGGTGTTCGAGGCCCGACCTCCGACCAGACAGCCCGGACAGCCCCTCACGTTCTTGTTCTGGTGAAATCCTATGCAGAAGTAGCCTCACCAGGCCACTCGAGCATCTCCGCAGTCCTCGGCAACTTCGATAGGACCCTCGAGATTCTGGAGGCCATTTTCACTTTACCGGAGCGTAAGCAGGCTTCGGTCGATTTGAAACACGCCATCGTTGGAAAATTCTCCTTCAAAAAACCAACGAATCAGGTAATTTGCTCAAACCTCTTCCAAATGGGCTTCATCGGGTGCAAATTGACCCACATAAATGCTCGACATGTTGTGATTAGTTGTCGTGATGAAAGGATGTGACCGGAGTTGTGGTTGCGAAGGGAATTATTGATCAGAAAGTTTCCGATGCATATTTTTAAATGGGAGACAAATTTTGATTTTATAGTGAACCCTCGATCGTTCCTGTGTGGATCCGGATTCACGATCTTCCAATCAAATGGTTTGATTTGGGAACTTTAAAAATAATTTACTAGTTTGGTGGGTGTTTTCTTAAAATCAAACGGGCCGACTTCAAACAAAACTCGTTTGGTTGTGAAAGGTTTTCACCAGAAGGAGGGTTATGATTTCTTTGACACATACTCTCCTCTGACGATAATTACCTCTATTCGGGTGCTTCTAGCGATTGCTGCTTTGCACAATCTTGAGATTCACCAAATGGATGTGAAAATAGCTTCTCTAAATGGCGATTTAGAAGAGAAAATTTATATGGAACAACCTGAAGGTTTTTAAAACCTGGACAAGAAAGAAAGGTGTGCAAACTTTTTAAGTCTTTGTATGGCTTGAAACAAGCACCTTTACAATGGAACTTGAAATTTGACAAAGTGATGATGTCAAATGGGTTCAAGATAAACGAGTGCGATAAATGTGTATACATTAAGAATACTAATGACAGATTTGTTATAGTATCTCTTTATGTAGATGATATGTTAATCATGGGTAGCAACCTGCAAGTAATTAACGAGACGAAACTCATGCTAAAAAGAAATTTTGACAAGAAGGATCTGGGAGTTGCTGACACTATTCTTGGCATAAGAATCATAAGAACTCCCGATGGAATTGTCTTATCACAATCTCATTACATTGAGAAAGTGATRAAGAAATTCAATGCACACGATAGTCTTCCAGCAAAGACACCTATGGAACTCGACGTTCACTTGAGTAAGAACAGAGGTGATCATGTTGCTCAGAAGGACTATGCTAGGATCATTGGATGTCTGATGTACATTTCTAACTGTAAAAGGCCTGATCTAGCTTGCTCGGTAAACAAACTGAGTCGATATACAAGCAACCCAAGTGGAGAACACTGGAAAGCGCTTGTGAGAGTTTTGAGATACTTAAAGTATACTCTGAACTTTGGGCTACATTATGGTAGACACACCAGGGTACTTGAAGGTTACTGTGATGCAAACTGGATATCCGACACAAAGGACTCATTGTCAACAAGTGGATATGTGTTTGTAATTGGGGGAGGGGCTGTTTCTTGGAGATCCACTAAACAGACATGTATATCCCGATCCACCATGGAATCTTAGTTTATCGCTTTGGATAAAGCGGGTGAAGAAGTTGAATGACTTCGTAACTTTTTAGAAGATATTCCATGTTTGGAGAAACCCGTGCCGCCGGTCATGCTTCACTGCAATAGTCAAGCTGCTATTGGAAGGGCAAGAAGTGGTTTGTATAACGGTAAGTCTCGCTATATTCGTCGGAGACATAACACTGTAAGACATGTTTTATCGATTGGGATTATCTCAGTTGACTACATAAGGTCGATAGATAATCTAGCAGATCCTTTCACTAAAAACATAGCTCGAGATCAGATGTACAAGTTGCTTGAAGGAATGGGAGTGAAATCCACATCTTAAAGATGATTGTAGTGGAAACCCAACCATGATGAGTGAAGATCCCACAAACTTGGTTCAATGGGAAAACTAAACTAAGAAAGTTTGGGTAATTAAAACTTTACGACCCTATTCCTTAACGACAAAAGTAGAGTTTTTAATATGTCATGTGGTGAGGATAAATATCTGATTTTTAATGATTCTTGTGCAGGTCTTTGACTTGAGTATGACAGAATGCTGAATTGAAGAATCACCTATGTATGTGAGAAGTGAGGGCCGCTTCTATTTTATGCTTATGAATCCAAAAAAGTTGTCCATGGCCAGAAACGGACACAAACGTGAGAACGGAAGAATTTTGAGACCTTAGTGGGTTGGTACTATTGTCTAGTATACACAAAGGGGAATAGTTCAAGAATTATATTCAGTAATCCACCGGTATGCTCGGTAGTATTAACTAAGGAGGGTTCAAGGCAACAAGCCACTTATCCCTATTCTCTATTGTCTCTTAAGGACTGAGCTACGTATTTGCATACATGCATTTTTTTGTTTTTTGGGTATTCTCACTCATGTGGGGGATTGTTATTAATTTGAATTTATTCCATTTAAATAATACAGCTAATATTATTCTACGTGTCGTGTAGATAATCATAGCATTTTGAATTTCTCAAATCCAATTATTGGTGAGTGAGAAATAATGCTTTGAAGTTGAACGGTTGCTTATGTATATCAAAGTGTGTATTAAAGTTTATCCCACATTGAATAATATTCAATGTGGAAGGGAGTTTAAAAGTGTTTAACTTTTAATGATTGAATATCAAGTGGACCCAGTGGGTTATGTGGACTTTGTGAAAATAAAGCTTACACGGGCTCCTGGACTTGGGTTAGCCCGTCTGCCTTCGGCGGAACAGAGCCCGAGCCCGGTCCCAGACCTCGGACCTCGGTCCTGGGTCCTGGGCCCTAGGCCTGGGCCTGGGACTTGGGACTTGGGTCTTGGGTCTTGGGCAATTGGTCCGAATTGGCTGGTCCGATTGAGGTGGTCCGTGGGGGTGGTCTGGTTCGACCCTATTTTATTTTTGGACGAACACACTCCTGACACACGCTCCAATACGTCAAGCACACGCTTGCACTCTCCTGACGTGCGGCTGGTGCTGACCAAATTTGAATGTCATAAAGCTGCATTTATGGACGTCATAATTGGCAGCTGTAACCCCTGATTTGAACCCCTATATAAGGGTGAGGCTCCAGCTTTTGCTGTTCATTTTCCATACGAATGAATACCTGAAATTCAACATATGAACACCTGAACATTTGTATAGCATTCTCTTTTTCTACATCTTATTTATTACGTAGTTTAGTTCGAATCCTTCCAGTTCGCCGGAGCTTTGGTTTCTAACGGTGCGGTTAAACCAAAGACGAAGTCGTTTTATCTTTGGAAATGATTTGCCAAAACCGAAGGGCACTATCGGAGCAAATTCGTTTTGCGGAAAGAGTGACCACTGGACTCGACTTTCGTTTTGAAGATTCTGTTTTCTTTTTCTTCTTTTCTTTTTCCAGTTTTAGTGATTTCATTTACAACCCTGTTTGTGTTAGTCGAATTAGATTAATTTCCAACAACAATTTTATTTGCTAATATTATATCATAAGTCATGCCACTAATACCACATGCTCTAATATATATGGTAATTATTAGAAATATCCAAGTGCCGTCAAGGAGAATCAAGCCGGAGAAAGAAAGTTTGTTCGTGACCGTTTTCATAATCCTGCGATGCTTCACATTGTGGATAAATTGAGACAGGATAGAGCTCAAGTGATAATGGATAGACGAGGCGGTGGATTCGTTGGCCATTGAAGTTAATATACGATCCAAAGCTTTAGGATTAATTGAAAGAAACTTTAGGATTTTTTTTCCAGGCTGTAAAACCATGAGCTATGCCTAAAACAGGATGTGTGATCATTTTTTTTTCATTCCTTTTTTCCCTTTCTCAAAAGGCATATGTACAAAACGTTAGTACATGTCTGTCAAAATCTTGTATTTATCCTGCTGACATTTGATAATAAAAAAGTGGTCAACACTCAACACAAAGAGTGTTTTCACTAGTGGAAAAACAGTGATTAGAGGCGGTTTTAAACAGCCTTTAGAGGCGGTTTTGAACCGCCTCTAATCAAGGCGCCGCAAATACGTACCCTTGCCCGGGCGGCGGTTCTTGTACAAAACCGCCGCCTAAAGTCTCTATAGTCACGTTTGAACCGCTCCATAATTCATAAAAGGAGCGGTTACGTTATACGAACCGCCTCGAAGATTGTCAATCTGAGGCGGTTATTGCATTCGAACCGCCTCAATTATCACCACTACAGAGGCGGTTATTTATCAGAACCGCCTCAAA
>BMAC01000733.1:108910-121189 GCA_014905375.1 Phtheirospermum japonicum | reverse complement strand
ATTATCTGATCAGGTTTCCTGCCCCTGGAACTTCTGTAGAAGTCCCTCAATGCCTCCCAGGGAAATTGTTATGAGTTTAAAATATTGATATTTTCTCCTATTAACACTACATACTAGCTAGAAACGTGGGGTTTACTTGTGTTGCTCGTGTCCGTGACAAAAGTTGAGAGCAACCAAACTTTTCGTATACTCGTATTAACACGAAGATAGCTACTTACAACATCAAGAATCCCAACAGGATCGACGAGAAACCCCGTCAGCTGTCTCTTCCCATACTGCAGAATGATTGGATCCATCATCCCGGAAACAAAATAAGTTTTTTTGTTAGTTAACCTGAAAAGAAAAAAGAAAAAAAAACTACACAAACCTAAACCAAAAAACTATTTCCAGGTGACCAAACAATTAAGAAGCCAAATATGTTTTTGTTTGTTAACTCGAAAGATAATAAATATTCAACAAACTACATGGTAACTGTTCAAGAGAGATCCTCCTATGCACCATATCAGAGTCAGCAAACTACATCAAGCAGGCTTTGTAACTGCAACCCCCAAATTAGGAACAAATCGGGCCAGAGGGTTATAACTCACTAACCATCTCACACCAACACCTTCAGGTAATGAACGCTCACATGTAAGCTGTTCAGCCCTAATCTGCACAAGAAAAACAAATAACTTACCATTAAATACTACAATGATGATTCAGATTTCTCATGTCATTATATTATACTGAGCATATTAATAGTATTAGTATGCATTAATTTTACCTTCTTAAAAGCAACTTCACGCTCTGCTTCGCCATGATTTCGCATACATGCATCAATCTGCTTCCTCAAAGCCTAGTAATTATTCAAAGCATGCATACATATCAACGCTTATTTATTATGAAATAATTAAATAAACAAATATTCGAGTTTCACCTCTACATCTTGCAAATTTTCAACTGTATAATCAATTCCGAGATCATCTGGTTTCTCCAATGGGGCAATTTCACGCAAGTCAACAATATTACATAGATTGATGTCCATCCAATACACCACTGAAAGACTTAAGACTTTCCTACATATATAATAAATTAATTAATAATTAGCAGTGCAATGATAAGCAATTTTAAGAGGATCAGCAACTCAAAGACACCTCATCACATCAGCATCGTCTTCTAAATCCGTTTCCAAGACAGGATCCTCCTTGACCCAAGCCATCCTAGCCTCGTGTTTCTTCACCCGATCGTCAGTTGCGAATTCATTTATAAGGTCTCTCAATGTATCAACATGTTGTAAAATGAAGACCTTACAATAGTTTGGTTGAGATTGCTAGTTTAATTGTTACATCATACTAAACATACCTTTCTGTATTCATTCACAAGCATTTTTTTTAAAAGCTTCATTCTCCCATAAATTCTAGAATGCGTCATTAGGGGAACCAGTATCTCCATCCTCGTTCAGGGATTTCAAAAGCTCTGTAGCACATTCAACTTGTCCAGGAATTTTTGCTAATTTCCTGGCGAGCCTCTTAATGGCTGGGTACTACATTAAAATAAATAGAGAGTAAACTTTAGTGAATCATAATCTCAGCTTGGTTGCAAACAATATGGACAGATATTATTGTATTTGGTAATCCTAGGTAAAAGAATTAAATACAAATGACAAAGAGAATGTACATATCATTTCAAAACCTCTATTAATCTATTATGAGTGAACAGGCACATTAATATTCTCTTAATTTTCCCAATATGATAATAAGAGCTAGAATATTCGACAAAAGATAATGACCTTATCAAAGATTCAATAAAAACATAAGAAAATAAGTACACACATAACAAAGACGACCAATGGTGTGAGATAACTTTGCCTTTTCCTTCTCCTGGAGTAAGAAAAAAAAACATTCAAAAGGTAGAAACTACAATAATGATATCCCAAATTAAAAATAAATATATTATTATTATTAAGACTAATCTCTTCAGTGATGGTAGACATCTCATCATCATTTTTATTCTCTTCAGGGTCAATAGACATCACATCATCGCCCAAGTGCTTATCATCAACTAAGGGCTCGTCTGGGAAATCCAAGACTTTGCTATATAAAGGAAAATGGTAATTAAGACACTAGGATATTCATATGTTTTGTATATTTGAAAACATCATTCACAGTCACTTAGGTCAACATTCCAAAAACAATGCACGAATTCAAGCCTACCCAAACTACAACATTTAGATTAATTAAGTTGATTATATGATATGGTATGTTTTTGCACTCTGCCACTATGCCTTAGCATAGAACAAAAGCTAAGGTAACAAATAATGAGTTAGAATTTAGCACTCGATAAATCTTTTTAGTCCGCCTTGCCTTAGATCCTCGTACTCGGGCCCCGATATACAAACACTCCGATAAGAACGTCTAAATTACTCATAACCTCCCACACATTAACATAACGCCCGTCGGGCCCCTTTTTCAGTTTCTTCAAAGCATTCTGCACGGCCAGCTTTTGGGCCTACTTCCCGGGCGATAGATCCTCGGGCTCCTCCTCGTCTATCATCGCTTGGGTTAGCGTTCGGTACTTGGGCTTCTCATCGAACTCCAAAAACTTGTCGATGTACTCGTCGCTCCTCTCGTTCGGAAAGGGCTTGGTGGGCGTGTCGTCATCGTCGTCACCTTCGTCGCCAGTCCAAAGGGATTCTTCGTCATCTGATTCCAAACAAACGCTGCGTAATTCGTCGGTATCATCACCGTCAATGGGAGTTTGTTCTTTGGCCTAGTTTTTGGCCTTTTTGATATCTTTCTTGAGCTGGCTGTGATCGTCGCGTTCAGCATCGGACTCATCTTCGCAGGCCATCCAGAGGTGGTCCTCATCGTCCTCCATACGTTTGGCCCACTCTTTCTTGAATTCCTTTGATTTTGGTATTTTGCCGCCGAAAATATCGTAGCTTGAGCGCTTGTTGTCGCGAGCGTAAGAACGAGCAGCTTGATAAATGGGGTGATAGTAACCAAGAAAATGTGAATATCTGAAAGTAGCATCTGAAACGACAGGGTTTTGGAGACGAGATTTTGCATAGAAGCCGAAAGGAGAGGGCAGGTGGGAAAACAGCCTCCGGGCCATTTTCGTTTCCCCACCTCAACGAATTCGTAGTTGGTACAAATTCACCAATGAATGAATGCAGTTTTCAACTACGCCGCTGGCCACACTGTGGATGAAGTTAGCAAAATCGACTACAAATCTTGCACTAACGGCAACTCCATAACCACCGACAGCAGCGACACCACCTCCATCACTCTAAAGGCTGGGACGCACTACTTTATCTGCCAACCAAATTCCCAAATTGAGATATTCAATTTTCTAACCAAAATCTAAATTCGTTCTGAGGAACATATTCAACTGCAATCCTTTCTCACATCCAATTTTTAAATTAAAAATAATACAATAAATTACAAAGCCCACAAAATTGAAACAATTTGCAAAAAATCACCAAACCCAGTAATTAAAGTAGTGGAATTCGAAGGCAGAGACCGGAGTGCAGCAAGGCAAACAACACATAATCACCCACCACCGCCACCGGTAACAAAGACTCACCGAAGCCGAAGCCGCAGGTCTGATTTAATTCTCCACCAGAATTCAGTCATGGCCGCCATGAATTCCAAAAGGCCTGGACCCAAAATCACTTTATTGTAGATCTAAGTCCACCCGACGAGTCTGCAGACTGCTTGAGGGATCGCTGCGTATTTCTGTAAATTCCCATCTGATGCCTTCTTGAGGGATCTAATTGATTTCATACTGAGTTTCTCAGTTATCTCGGGGACTTTCTTCAATGGCGAGCCGACGCCGGCGGTGACGCTGGGAGGGGCGAACGGACCGATGAGTAGGGAAAGTGCGAGACACAGAAGGATAGATTTGGTAGGGTTCAAAATTGAAGTAGAGGAATAAGAGAATGAAAATTGCGAGGGAAATGGAGAGAGAAATTAAAAGGGTTGGTTTGTGGAGAGAATTGAGAAAGGAGGAGAAAGAACAAGGATTAAGGGGATCATTACGATCGGACTAGGGGAAATGCTTCGATAGGAGGAGGAACCTTGGCTTGCTCTCAATTCATCCAAGAACTCCATTTTTTCCCCTGATGCGTTTTTATTTTTATTTAACCTTTTTTATTTAGATAGTTTTGGATAAAAAAATTTAAAACAATGGAGTCTACAAAGTGGAAAAAGTAAGATTCTTTAATAGTAAGTAATTATTAGTTAATTTATATTTATGGGCGCGGTTCTGTTAGAGAACCGCCTCTGACAATGTACGCGGCAGTTTATACATAAAATCGCCGCCCGGCCAAAATCTTCTGAGGCGGTTCGTAAATGAACCGCCACCCGAACAAAGAACTAAGAGGCGGGTTTTTAAAGAACCGCCTCTATTGTTATTATATGATGCGGTTCATGTCAAGAACCGCCACCCGACGATTTTTTTTTTATAATTATAAGGCGGTTTAGATGTTACAATCGCCTCGTTTATCTTATTCGAGGCGGACTTAATTTAAACCGCCTCATATGTAGGGCCTCTAATTTGATTTTGTGTACTAGTGTTTGTTTATTAAATCATCGATCGTAAGTTGTGATCAGTCCATTCTCTCTATTGGAACCTCAAAGATATAAATAGTATTTTGCTACTGTTTATAGTGCATTATGTTATGTTTAGGTTTTTTGTTGTTTTTGTTTTAAAATTTCTAAGTAAATGATGCGAATCAAAATGTTCATACATAATATTAATGAGTGTATTTGTGTAAGTGACCTCATTTTCTGGAGAGTGTGTTCCTATGGGAGGTAAGCGAGCTGAGTGGTTTCAGTGGCAGATTGAGCGAGTTGGTTTGTAGAGTAGCGACCTATAGTAAGAGGATGAGTTCTCATATAGGATCGCGACCTCTTATATTTTGTGCGGTGTTTGAGCTCGGTTATGGGCGTTGTGAATATTGAGCCTGTAGGCTTGATGTGAATGATTTATGGTGCTTTGACGGATTATCTGTAAGGAATAATGGGCCAAGGCCTATTACGGTAAGAGATTTATTGTTTATAGGAACTTACCATAGAGAAGGAGTCCTAATGTTAAGTCGGTTGTAGTGTCATGGTGTTTATGGAATTGTGGTATTTATGGAATTGTAGTGGGAGAAGGTAACCCTAGATCGAGAGGGTACTTGTTTTATCTCTATAAAATGAGGTGCTTACCTCCCATTGTACACGTTACGTTACGTATTATATCGCATCATATATCATCTTGTTTTTTGAGTAGTAGTGTGAGTTGTGACTTGCTTATTAACTTAAGTATCGGAGGGTCTTGACGGGTCTGTCATCCGACTCGTCCGAGACGTTTTTTTGCAGGACCAGTTAGGTCGCCAGGAGATTTAAGGAGGGCTTGGCAGGTCGCTGTGACATATATATTTGGAAGCAGTTTCAGGTCGCTGATCTCAGTTTTGAGGTTAGTACCCCATATATTTGGTAACCCATCTTTTTGGACTTATCAGTACAAAAGAGGTTATGTCAAAATAAAAAATTATGTTGTAATATTATATGAATTTTTCTATAGAACCAGATAGGGCTCCATTACGGAGCCATATATAACATATGACATTTATAGGGCTCCATTACGGAGCCATATATAACATATAACATAATTAAGAACTCAAATGAATGTCAAGTCATTTATAGGGCTCCATAATAAAACCCTATCTAGTTCTATAGAAAAACCGAATATTATAGTCCCTAATAATATATAGACCGAAACAAATTGTACTCAGAATAATAATATGTCTAAAAATTATATTGCGTGGCATACCGCAAAAATGTGATGTTTTAATGCCATATATACCCAGTTATAAATTAAAACTATTAACTCAAAAATGCATAAAAACTTGTACATTAGTAACACTAAACTAACAAAAGAAGCACCAAATCATGCATGGGAAAGCACTAGTATATAATAAAAGTAGCACTCTGCTTCAATTTAAAAGGCATCAATGTTTGACCCCAAACACTTGAAGCCTCTCCATCAACATCTGCACATCAACACTTCCTAAAAGCTCCTTGAAAATTATGGTGCTGCTATTATCATGCAACAGTTCATTAAAAAAACAAATATACATACAAAACAATACAAAACAATGCATGTTAATATTTTATTTTATTCGCTCTGTTAGTGACCTCTAAAACTCTGTTACAAACCATGGTGTTTTAAACACCAAAAAAAAAAACTAACAACTAATGAAACTTGTAACGCCCCGATTTCGGTAATTGTAAATAGATTTACATTTTAAATAATAATTGAAGGAATCTTGGCGTCACAAATAAATGTCGAGTTTCATAACAATAACATTATAAAAATTCATAATTTCAAAATGATCAAATTTACGCAGCGGAATATTTAAAACAATAAAAACCTAATTGCTATCAGTGGAAAACGATAGCTAAAGTACACTAGTTCCACATTCTTTTAAGAACATACAAAAACAAGACGGATAACGAGTATCCCTATTCCTTCCTCATTTCCCATTCACTCGATATTCTCGTTTGTACCTGAAAGAAAAATTTCGTGTGAATGGGAAATGAGGAAGGAATAGGGATACTCGTTATCCGTCTTGTTTTTGTATGTTCTTAAAAGAATGTGGAACTAGTGTACTTTAGCTATCGTTTTCCACTGATAGCAATTAGTTTTTTATTGTTTTAAATATTCCGCTGCGTAAACTTGATCATTTTGAAATTATGAATTTGTATAATGTTATTGTTATAAAACTCGACATTTATTTGTGACGCCAAGATTCCTTCAATTATTATTTAAAATGTAAATCTATTTACAATTACCGAAATCAGGGCGTTACAAAAGGTGGTATCAGAGCCAAGGTTTTGTTTGGTTCTGTAGACTCGACCCGTGTTTTTTTTTTTTTTTGAAAAAAAAATTTTTTTTAAATTAAAAAAAAAATAAAATAAAATAAATTATAAAATAAAGATTTTAATTACTTAATGGTTTCCATTCCTCCTCGTTGAACATTCGCCGATATTCTCAAGGTACAAAATTCATTATGAGTATTTAATTGCTCATTTACTTTCATGTTATTTCATGATTGCATTCTATTGGGTGTATTGGTTGATTTTGGGTATGATTGCTCTCCAAGGAATGTAGACTTTCATTAGTTACGACATTTAGAGGTAGATACGGTGGGGTCATTTTGTTGATCAAAACATCGCTTGTGGCGCTTAGCCAAGGAAAGAACACCCAAGGAAAATTGTGAAGAGGTTTTTAAAGGGAAGGAGAAGGGGGAATATGTGGTGGCGTGTCAACAATGTTACGACGTATATTAAGAGTTATACCTCATAAATTAATCAAGTAAATATTTTGATGACATTAGGATATGGCGTCAAATCGAGGAAGAAGAATCGGGAATAGGGCTAATGAAGAAAGTCCGACCCAATTTAACCAAACGACTGTTGAGGCCATGGACACGATCTTCACCAACTTTTTCCAGCGTCTCCAAGATAACGGTTTGGGAAATGGAGGCAACAACTCAAGGGCAGTGGAACAATTCCGCCTCTACCGTCCGCCCACCTTCAATGGGAGAGATGGACCTGATGCAGTGGAAGAGTGGTTCCGAGCGCTCGAAAGAATCTTTCGGATGATAGCTTGTGACGACATGCAGAAGGTCACGTGCGCTACTTTCCAGCTAACCGAGGATGCTAATCACTGGTGGGAAGGTTATAGGAGGAACTGTTCAGAGGCAGAACGAGATGCTTTCACTTGGAACAAGTTCAAGACGGTGGTCATGGATAAGTTTTTCCCACGCTCCTATCGCGACCAAAAGGAGACCGAATTCCTGAATCTCAAACAAGGGAGCTTGTGTTAGAACAGGGGTGACCGACAAGCCAACTTGTGGCTGTGGTCTGACCATTCTCTTGCAATACAATCGAGTTTTTATTCGTAATAATATCTTTTATACATATTGGCATTCCATATCTTTAATCCCTTGCTAGTTGCATAGATATGGTCCTGATGTAGTTACTCTATTACGGTGGATTGGTCTAGTTGAACCGTGAGATAATCCAGTACGTAATGTAACTCGTCGAACTTGTTTCCTAGTCATAGGGTTACGCCATAATGAGGATACAGGCCTTTCCCGTTAAGACTAGTACTTAGTGTATGTGGACCGCGTCTCATCGGTCACGGTGTCTGGACATCGACATACATAAGTAGGTGCTCATAAGATGAGTTCACTGAACTCCCTCACCTAGAAATCTCTAAGTGGTTCCCACTCATCGAGTAGATGATTTCTATGATATAGCGTACAACATTAATCCTTAAGACCCAGACCTCATCGTGACTTCACTAGAGGACAGGCTATGTTGTGACCTGTCTCTGTGTCTCCTCGGAGGCCGATCAAAAGGGGCAACGTTCGCATAGTCGGGAATCTAGTGGGAAGTCTGTGCATGGTAGTAGGGGATTCGGACGCATGATAAGTCATGGATGTCCTGTGTGTTCTGATGGTTGATTAATCCTCGGAGTCTCTGGCCAGAGCTGATAGTGGGGTGTTTAGAGAAATGTGTTTCTTTAAGTCACACACGAACGGATTATTTTGTACCTAGAACGTACACACAGTTATTGAACTAGAAAGAGGTCTCGATGAACCAATACCTCTTGTTCAATCGGGACATAGATCGCGAAGGGATCGTACTGTACATATAAGCTATATCACAAGGTTCTTGCAGGCACTTCATTTGTATCTAGGGAATTATGATGCGTAGTTGCTAGGCGCCTCTCATAATTTGTTGGGTTCTGGTTTGACCAGTGATTAAGTAAAATGTGTTTTATTTAATCAGGGACTCTAAGGGACGAGTTCATATAAGAACAATGTGTTGTTCGAATCACAATGTGTTGTGAACCCACGGCTAGCTTACACCTGAACCATTGAGGGTCACACCACGTGTTTCCTGATTATTGAAAACGACAGTTAGAAATTAATTGTTAATTTTAGCATAAGTTAGATGTCAATATGATTGAATCTAAGGTTCATAATTATGATTATGAATTGAGAAAAATACGAGAAAATTATTTTGGACGCGAAAATATAATTGTTATATTTTTCGAAATTATCGTTTGTGAGAAATGATTTAATTCCGATGGGGTTTTTAATTTAAAATAGGGTCGACCCAATAAACCGTTTTATAGTTATCGGGCCGATGTTTTTATTTAAATTAAAAGGTTTGTTTTTATTGGGCCAGCCCACAATTTAATTAAAAACTCTTGGGCTTGTTTTATTAAAGAATGGCTTGGTTTTTATTTTCTTAATGGGCCGTCCACAAAACCATTTGGAAGTTGGGCTTTGGGCTTTTGTATTTAATTAAAATAAAACCAAGCCCACAAAAGTAATAAAAAGGCCTCACACGGTTTTTTAACTAAAAGAAAAAGGAGGGCTTGATCTTTATAACAAAAAACAAAAAAACTAATAAGAAGAGGAAGGCTTAAATAGAGACAGACGGGTTTTTTCAGAAGATTACACCAACAACAAAACGTTTTGAAAACCTAGCCACCAAGTCGGGAAGCTTTCGTGAGAAAACCCAAACCCTACCCAGCCGTCCACTTTCCTCCGGCCGCCGCCGCTTGCCGCCGGCCGCCGTCGGACCGAATCGTTCGGACCTGGTTTCTCGTTTCCGTCGTTCTCAATCCTTCGACGGATGTAGTGCTCCGTCGTAAGGACGTCGGGTTATACGGTGTATGACACCAATTCGTCGGAGACGTGTCGAAGCCGCCGGACCACCGCCGTCGTGGACGTGTTGTCGGAGACCACCCTGTCTGACCGCACCGGAACCGTCGCTCCCTGCCGCGCCGTTGCTGTCAATGCTACACCGGAGTTTCGCCGCTGTCAAGGCGTCGTCGAACGCCGAGCCGGAGTCGCTGCAACTTGCAGCCGCTGGAGTTCCTCGTCAGAAGCCGAACGTCGCCTGGTCGCGTCGGAGTTCTCAAGTCACATAGCTGCGTTCCCGAGCAGTCGCAGCACGCCGCTTTGCTGKCGAAAGAGACGGTCCCCGACGGTGCCGCCGCCGTGCTTCGTCGACGGCTGRTGTTTCATCGRCGGGTTCCAGCCGCGTCGTCYCCGTGCGTGAGGTACAATGGCTGAACTCGGAAATTATATATATATATGATATGCGGATATATGTATATATATAATATATGTGTGGGCTGTGTGATGTAAGCATATGTGTGTTGATGTTTACTCTGTAGTGTAATATATATATATAAATATGTATGCATACTGATTGTTACATGATATATATATATATATATATATATATATATATATTATGAATAAATGTATACTGTTATGATATATATATGCTGTATTGTTCATATGATATGCAGTATGTATGTTATATATATATATATATATATAAAGTATATGTTGTTTTATGTGAAAAGCATGCAAATTATACATTTTCAAACTTCACCAACACTACTCACTTCCTTCACAAAATCAATTTCAAAGCCTACCAACTTTCTTTCAGTTTTCTGTACACACAAGCACAACATATAGTAAGCCACAACACGTAACACATAGGTAATGAAATGTTTATTTATTTTTTATTTTTATTTTCTTTTGTTTTTCTGAAAGTTTCCCCAAACCAAAACAACCTGGAGCCCTACCAACCACCACCAAGGCCCGAATCTCTCTCCCCCTTACAACCAACTGTCGTTGTTCCAGCTGCAAAATAACCACCGGTAGCCGCCCACTTTCCAGTCTCCTCTGTCGTAAACCATAGCCACCAAATTCAACTTCTTTGTTCTCCAAGCGAAAACCCATAATTTTTTTTCCCAACATTTCTCAAACCACCATTTCCAACCATCCCTGCCAAAATTCCATCGCCGAGCCTCCACCACAGCCACAATTAACCCCACGCAGTCGCCGTCCACTTCGGGGAAGGACAGGTCCGCCCGGGCCCGAAGAAGACGGAGCCTGTCGCTGCTGCCGTTCGCCATTCGCCGGAGGCACCCCTGTGTCGCCGATTAAGCGAGGCGCTGTCAACTGAAGCCACCGTGGTGCTTGCACACAACCGGCCAAACCCAAGTCGACGTCAGCCCAAGTCGGACCCAGACCCAAACTCGCCACAACCACCCTGTCGGAAACCACAAAACCATCATCACCACCCACTTCCATCCGCGCCGCCGATTTTCCACCGTCCGATTTTTGCCGCCGATGGTGCTGCGCTGTTTTTCCATTTCGGCCGATTGGATTTATGAAGGAGAGAAAGAAATGGAAAAAGGGACGGCTTTGACGGGTTTTTGAAAGGGGGATTAGAGCTGAAGCCCTTCTAATCCAATTTTTCCCAAAAAAATTTACAATTTGACCCCCAACTTCCTAACACTTTTCAATTGAACCCCTTAACTTTGCCATTCCTTCGATTGAGCCCCCCAATTGATCAAAAACCTCAATTTCAACCCTCCAACTTTTCGAAACTTCGATCCAACCCAATAAAACTTATTAAATTTCAATTGAGTCCTTTATTATTTATTTTAATATTATATGTTGTATTTTAATTACATAAATAAAAATATTATATATTAATATTTTAAAAACTATTTAATTATATATATACTAATTAAGTATATTTTTCAAATGATTAGGTGACGAGGAAATCGGGACGTAGGATTCAACCACGTGCATTCACTCAACTTTTTCACGACTTTGTTTCGAGGTAGGGACCACCGACCTGTCTTATGTTAAATTCTATATGCTCAAATTTATGTGCAATGTGTATCATGAAATTCTATGTTTATAAAATAATATAGCCGTGGACCGCAAAAGTTGTCCGTGACCGGGGAAAAGGGTCATTGGGTTTATCCCAGCGTGCTATATCCAATGATTAAAACCAGGGGCCTTAAGTGCCTATGACCGGGGAAAAGGGTCATCGGGGAAGCCTATGACCGGGGAAAAGGGTTATAGGGGAAACCCGCCGCGTTTTAGCTGCAGTCAACTGTCTTCCAAAGTAAAATTACGAATTCTATGGTTAATTGTTGCTATTTCTGAGTTTGTATAATTTTGCATGACGTATGTCGGTGTAACTATTGAGTACGTTGAACTCATCCCAAATCAACGATGTTTTTCTTTCAGGTACAAACGAGAATATCGAGTGAATGGGAAACGAGGAAGGAAAAAGGGATACGTGTTATCCGTTTTGTTTAGTATGTTTTCAAAAGAATGTGGAATTAGATTTAAATCGTACTCTAGCTATCGTTTTCCACTGATAGCAATTTGATTGTTATTGTTTTAAATAT
>BMAC01000733.1:84793-106133 GCA_014905375.1 Phtheirospermum japonicum | reverse complement strand
TGAAATATATATATATATATATATATATATATATATATATATATATATATATATATATATATATATATATATATATATATATATATATGATATATTATATGTAAATGCATGTTGTGAGTGTGCTGTTTCAATTGAGTCCTTTATTATTTATTTTAATATTATATGTTGTATTTTAATTACATAAATAAAAATATTATATATTAATATTTTAAAAACTATTTAATTATATATATACTAATTAAGTATATTTTTCAAATGATTAGGTGACGAGGAAATCGGGACGTAGGATTCAACCACGTGCATTCACTCAACTTTTCACGACTTTGTTTCGAGGTAGGGACCACCGACCTGTCTTATGTTAAATTCTATATGCTCAAATTTATGTGCAATGTGTATCATGAAATTCTATGTTTATAAAATAATATAGCCGTGGACCGCAAAAGTTGTCCGTGACCGGGGAAAAGGGTCATTGGGTTTATCCCAGCGTGCTATATCCAATGATTAAAACCAGGGGCCTTAAGTGCCTATGACCGGGGAAAAGGGTCATCGGGGAAGCCTATGACCGGGGAAAAGGGTTATAGGGGTAACCCGCCGCGTTTTAGCTGCAGTCAACTGTCTTCCAAAGTAAAATTACGAATTCTATGGTTAATTGTGCTATTTCTGAGTTTGTATAATTTTGCATGACGTATGTCGGTGTAACTATTGAGTACGTTGAACTCATCCCAAATCAACGATGTTTTTCTTTCAGGTACAAACGATAATATCGAGTGAATGGGAAACGAGGAAGGAAAAAGGGATACGTGTTATCCGTTTTGTTTAGTATGTTTTCAAAAGAATGTGGAATTAGATTTAAATCGTACTCTAGCTATCGTTTTCCACTGATAGCAATTTGATTGTTATTGTTTTAAATATTCCGCTGCGTAAACTTGATCATTTTGAAATCATGAATTTTATTATGTTATTGTTAGGAAATTCGACATTTATTTGTGACGCCAAGATTCCTTCAATTATTATTTAAAATGTAAACCTAAATCGGGGCGTTACAAAACTTCAGCCTTGCCATAACTTACACATCTAATGGTTCGATATTAAAAAAAGTTGAATCATACATAGACCCTCATTCTCACCACCTCGCCGCAATCAAAAAATAAAAATAAACGGTGCTGCTATTATCATGAAATCTCGACAACAACAATTATAAACTAGAAATATTCATGTTGATATCAAATTGTATTAACGAGCTACTGAACATCAAATACATCATTTTTTCCTAACATTCAATACATCATTTTTTGGACCATTAATGAATCGATTTGTTCATTAATCTAGACCACAAATTCACGAACCCCGAGTCTTTTACACCATCCTAAAAGAATTTAAACATCAGATCAGACCCAAAAATTGCTAATTGCAATTCTAAATACAAATAAGAATAAATATTTAAAAGGAGAAAAAAAAACGATGGACACAGCCGGAGCCGCCATCACCAACCTAGAATCACACCGCCAGTACATCCCGAGCGCAAATTGCTTAATCCGCAGTTGCGCCATCAAAAACCCGTAATTCGAACCCAAACCTCCTAGCCGTCTGTTCTATCCGACAAACCTGAATCCGCCGCCGGACACCTCGCCCAGGTTGTCGCCACCGCTTAGCTGTGGGTGGGGGTTGTTGTAAATTGTATTTAGTCAATTTAATGATACGGTGAAAATTCGTGTTAACGAATTGTATAGGCTCGATCTACGTGTCGTGTAGTTAATCGTAACTTTTTGAATTTCTCAAATTCAATTATTGGTGAGTGAGAAATGATGCTTGGAAGTTGAACGTTTACTTAAGTGCATTTTTGGGTATCCCACATTGATAGTTAATCAATGTGGAAGGGAGTTTAAAAATGATTTCATTTCTTTAATGAACATCAAGTGGGTCAATGGGTGTTGTGGACTTTGTGTGAACAAAGCTCACGCGGGCTCTTGGACTTGGATTCAACCATCTGTCTTCAGCGAAACCGATGGCGGATCCGAGTCGGTCTCGGACCTCAGACCTGGGTCCTGGGTCCTGGGCCTGGAACTTGGGACGCACCTGAGCTTTTGAACTCCTGACCGTTATGGAAAACGGCTAGCACTTATCAATTGACCGTTCAGATGACGCCTTTAAAGTCGTCATTAAGCAGGTTGTAACCTCCCGCTGGAAACCATATATAAGGGTGAGTACTCCTTTCCATTTCACACACGAAATTCACCTGAAAAATTAGAGAACTCCCAGCATTCTGCGAGCATATTATTTTGCATCAGTTCGCCGGAGCTCTGGTACTTACGGTGTTGTAATACCAAAGACGAGGTTTTGAACTCCTGGCCGTTACGAAAAACGGCTAGCACTTATCACATGACCATTCAGATGACGCCTTTAAAGTCATCATTAAGCAGGCTGTAACCTCCCGCTGGAAACCCTATATAAGGGTGAGTACTCCTTTCCATTTCACACACGAAATTCACTTGAAAAACCAGAGAACTCCCAGCATTCTGCAAGCATATTATTCTGCATCTCCCAATTCGTCGGAGCTCTGGTATTTACGGTGCTGTAATACCAGAGAAGAAGTCGTTTCATCTTTGAGGACGAATAGCCAAAACCGACGGGCACTACCAAGGCTATTTCGTCTTGCGGACGGAGATTATTCTCGACTCGACTTACGATCTTTTCTATTGTATTTCTTTTTCCAGTTTGTTTTGTGATATTCATTACAGTACCTGTTTGTGCTCTTTGTAATTTATCCAACAAATGCAAGAGGAGATATTTGTAATTTGTAATCTATTGTTTTAATATCCTTAACTGAAAAAATGTCGACCTCAAGCACTCCGATCAGTTCGGTCGCTCCTGCCTTTACCTCCACTATCTCGACGACCACCACTGCCCCTACAGTCATGAACACCACTACGATTGGTGCCTCTACGCCAAACAAGAACATGAGATATGCTGACTTCCTCTTCAACCAAGGGACTATCGACACCCTTCTGGAGACACTTTCAAGGCGTTTCTCTTTAACCAACCCGAACTCAACCTCTGCTGGTTTGTTCCCTTACGGGACGGGGACTTCGGTCCAAACTGAGTCAGCTTCGGCTATGATTCATCCTTCTGGGATGACGAGAACTACGGTTCCAAGTATGTTTTCAGCCACTGCTTCGGCCGCTGGATCATTCCCTTATGGGATGGGGACTTCGGTCCAAAATACATCAGCTTCAGCTGGAATCCATCATTCTGGGATGTCGGGAACTTCGGTTTCAAACATGTTTGCAACAGCTCCGCCGACGTACTCACATGTTTCAGCTACCCATTCAACGTTACGATGGGGACTTTTGTTCTAACTATGACCGCTCCGGTGCACTCCTCACGGATCATGCCCGTCGCGAAGAAGACTCCAAAATTCAATGGAGAAGGCTTCAAGAGGTGGCAACAAAAGATGTTGTTCTACCTCACGATGCTTGGTTTCGCTAACTTCGTGAAGGAAGAAGAACCACCTACTCCGAATGAGTCCGAGACCAGTTTCACTGTTCGTGCCGCCTACGATAATTGGCACAACGACGACTATCTGTGTAAAGGCTTTCTCTTAAGTAGCCTAGGATATAGCCTGAGTAACGTTTACTCGGTCGTAAAGACCTCCAAGAAGATCTGGGAGGCACTTGAGAAGAAATACAGTTCCGACGAGGCTAGAACTAGGAAATTTGTAGTCACGAATTTCATGGACTACAAGATGGTTGATTCTCYCCCYGTTATGGAACAAGTTCAAAAGTTCCAAATGCTGTTGAATGACGTCCACGTCGAGGGGATGGTTCTTCCGGATGCTTTCACGGCTGCTGCCATGATTGATAAGCTTCCACCGAACTGAAAAGACTTCAAGACGTGCCTCAAGCACAAACGAAAGGCGATGTCGCTTGAATATGTTATCCGGAATGTACAAATTGAGTCTGAAGTTCAATTTCAGTACCAGAATTTGAAAATTTCGGTTGAACCACGGGTGAACCTACTTGAACGAGGAGGCAGCCGGAAGAAGAGGCCGCATCCTGGCAATGCAAAGAAGAAAGCTCCTTCTTCTCAGAAGTTCAGCGACGAGTGCTTCAACTGTGGCAGACCTAGACACAGGTCTAAGGACTGTCGCAAACCAAAGAAAAAGAAGGCCAAGCCGAGTGCTCACTTCGCCGAGAGAGAGCTGATTAGTGATGATCTCATTGCGGTTATCACTGAGGAAGCTAACATGGTCGAGAACCGTGGTAAATGGTTCATCGATACTGCTGCAACTGCCCATGTATGTGCAGACCGGAGCTTGTTCTCCAAATACCATCCCTGTGAGGGAAGGAAGTTGAACATGGGAAACCAAGCGTCTTCGCAAGTTGCAGGTGTTGGTTCAGTTGTCCTCAAAATGACTTCTGGAAAGGAGATCACTCTGAACGAGGTGCTACACGTTCCGAACATCCGGAAGAATTTAGTCTCTGGTTCAATACTAGTTAGTCGTGATTTTAAACTTGTATTTGAGGCTAATAAGTTTGTACTGTCTAAGTTTGGAACACCTCTGGGTAAGGGTTACCTTAAAGATGGACTGTTCAAACTAAGTGTAATGGCTATACACCCAAAACCTATCATTAATAAAATCGCTTCTGATTCCTCTTACTTGACTGAGTGCTCCATTTTATGGCATTGTAGATTAGGCCACGTTAATCTAAATGCAATAAAGCGTTTGTCAAATCTCAATTTACTTAAGGTAAATAAATTTGTTAATAAAAGTAAGTGTGAAATTTTTGTAGAAGCAAAAATGACTAAGTTACCATTTAAATTAGTAGAAAGGAGCACGACACCTCTAGAATTAATTCACACGGATGTATGTGATATGAAGTTTGTGCAAACTAGAGGTGGAAAAAAGTGTTTTATTACTTTTATTGACGATTGCACAAGGTACTGTTACCTTTATCTTTTGAGAGATAAAGATGAGGCTATTGAAGCTTTCAAGAACTTCCAAAATGAAGCCGAAAATCAACTTAACTGTAAAATCAATCTATTTGAAGTGATAGAGGAGGGAAATACGTAGCTCCGTTTGAGGAGTTGTGCAACAAAAGTGACATAATTCATCAAACTACAGCTCCGTATGCACCTCAATCGAACGGAGTTGCAGAACGCAAGAATCGTACTTTGAGAGAGATGATGAATGCGTTGTTGATTATTTCTGGGTTGCCTCAGAACATGTGGGGGGGAAGTTGTTTTAACGGCAAACTATATCCTCAATAAAACTCCACTTAAAGGTAGGGACGAAACTCCCTATGAGTTGTGGAAAGGAAGAAAACCTTCTTATAAATACCTCAAAGTGTGGGGGTGTTTAGCAAAGGTAGAAGTTCCTCTACCGAAGCAAGAGACAATCGGACCCAAAACGGTTGATTGTGTTTTTATTGGTTATGAACTAAACAATAGCGCCTATCGATTTATCATTCATAGGTTAGATGTTGCGGACATGAATGTCGGAACTACCATTGAGTCAAGGAATGCGATATTCTTTGAAGACATCTATCCTTGTAAGGATAAAGCTACTTCCAGCTCAAACACTGGTAATGCTGAAGGAGATACAAGTCAAGAACTTGTGGGGGTTGAACCTAAGTCTCGTAAGCGACCTAGTTCAGAACTTGAAGATTTATCTCCTAGACGGAGCACTCGAGCTAAAGTTGCTAAGGATTTCAGTCCTGACTATGTGGTTTTCATGTTGGATGAAGAACCAGCTTCATTAAAAGAAGCTTTCTCTCGGATTGATAGTTCATTTTGGAAGGAAGCTGTTCAGAGCGAAATTGATTCGATCATGCAGAACCATACGTGGGTTCTGACTGATTTACCTAAAGGTTGTAAACCTTTAGGAAGTAAATGGATTCTGAAACAAAAGTTCAGAGATGATGGATCAATCGATAAGTATAAAGCTCGTTTGGTTGTGAAAGGTTTTCTCCAGAAGGAGGGTTATGATTTCTTTGACACATACTCTCCTCTGACGAGAATTACCTCTATCCGGGTGCTTCTAGCAATTGCTATTTTGCACAATCTTGAGATTCACCAAATGGATGTGAAATAGCTTTTCTAAATGGCGATTTAGAAGAGGAAATTTATATGGAACAATCTGAAGGTTTTGTAAAACCTGGACAAGAAATAAAGGTGTTCAAACTGGTTAAGTCTTTATATGGCTTGAAACAAGCACCTTTACAATGGCACTTGAAATTTGACGAAGTGATGATGTCAAATGGGTTCAAGATAAACGAGTGCGATAAGTGTGTCTACATTAAGAATACTAATGACAGATTTGTTATAGTATGTCTTTATGTAGATGATATGTTAATCATGGGTATCAACCTGCAAGTAATTAACGAGACGAAACTCATGCTAAAAAGAAATTTTGACAAGAAGGATCTGGGAGTTGATGACACTATTCTTGGCATAAGAATCATAAGAACTCCCGATGGAATTTTCTTATCACAATCTCATTACATTGAGAAAGTGGTCAAGAAATTCAATGCACACGATAGTCTTCCAGCAAAGACACCTATGGAACTCGACGTTCACTTGAGTAAGAACAGAGGTGATCATGTTGCTCAGAAGGACTATGCTAGGATCATTGGATGTCTGATGTACATTTCTAACTGTAAAAGGCCTGATCTAGCTTGCTCGGTAAACAAACTGAGTCGATATACAAGCAACCCAAGTGGAGAACACTGGAAAGCGCTTGTGAGAGTTTTGAGATACTTAAAGTATACTCTGGACTTTGGGCTACATTATGGTAGACACCCAAGGGTACTTGAAGGTTACTATGATGCAAACTGGATATCCGACACAAAGGACTCATTGTCAACAAGTGGATATGTGTTTGTAATTGGGGGAGGGGTGTTTCTTGGAGATCCACTAAACAGACATGTATAGCCCGATCCACCATGGAATCTGAGTTTATCGCTTTGGATAAAGCAGGTGAAGAAGCTGAATGGCTTCGTAACTTTTTAGAAGATATTCCATGTTTGGAGAAACCCGTGCCGCCGGTCATGCTTCACTGCGATAGTCAAGCTGCTATTGGAAGGGCAAGAAGTAGTTTGTATAACGGTAAGTCTCGCCATATTCGTCGGATACATAACACCGTAAGACATCTGTTATCGAGTGGGATTATCTCAGTTGACTACGTAAGGTCGATAGATAATCTAGCAGATCATTTCACTAAAAACATAGCTCGAGATCAGATGTACAAGTTGCTTGAAGGAATGGGAGTGAAATCCACATCTTAAAGATGATTGTAGTGGAAACCTAACCATGATGAGTGGAGATCCCACAAACTTGGTTCAATGGGAAAACTAAACTATAAAAGTCTGGGTAATTAAAACTTTACAACCCTATTCCTTAACGACAAAAGTAGAGTTTTTAATATGTCATGTGGTGAGGATAAATATCTGATTCTTAATGATTTTTGTGCAGGTCTTTGACTTGAGTACGACAGAATACTCGTTTTAAGAATCACCTATGTAAGTGAGAAGTGAGAGCCACTTCTACTGAAGTTTATGAATCCAAAGAAGATGTACATGGCCAGAAACGGACACAAACGTGAGAACGGAAGAATTCTGAGACCTTAGTGGGTTGGTGCTATTTTCTAGTATACACAAAGGATAATAGTTCAAGAATTATATTCACTAATCCACCGGTATTCTCGGTAGTATTAACTAAGGAGGGTTCAAGGCCATAAGCCACCTATCCCTATTCTCAAATGTCTCTTAAGGACTGAGCTATTTATTTGCATTCATGTTTTCGTTTTTGGAGTTTCCCACTCATGTGTGGGATTGTTGTAAATTGTATTTAATCAATTTAATGGTACAGCGAAAATTCGTGTTAACGAATTGTATAGGCTCGATCTACGTGTCGTGTAGTTAATCGTAGCTTTTTGAATTTCTCAAATCCAATTATTTGTGAGTTAGAAATGATGCTTGGAAGTTGAACGGTTACTTAAGTGCATTTTTGGGTATCCCACATTGATATTTAATCAATGTGGAAGGGAGTTTAAAAATGATTTCATTTCTTTAATGGACATCAAGTGGGTCAATGGGTGTTGTGGACTTTGTGTGAACAAAGCTCACGCGAGCTCTTGGACTTGGGTTCGCCCGTCCGCCTTCGGCGAAGCCGATGGTGGAGCCGAGCGAATTTGAGCCCGAGCCCGAGCCCGGTCCTGGACCCGGACCTCGGACCTCGGTCCTCGGTCCTGGGCTCTGGTCCTGGGACTTGGGACTTGGGTCTTAGGCAATTGGTCCGAATTGGCTGGTTCGATTGTGGTGGTCCTTATTCGACCCAGGCTTTCTTTATTGAACCTACACGCACCTGAGCTTTTGAACTTCTGACCGTTACGGAAAATGGCTAGCACTTATCACCTGACCGTTCAGACGTTTCCAAAAACGTACGAATTCAACATGCAATGCATGTGCACTCTGAACTTGTCCAGGTTCATGCTGCCAAATGACTGCCTGTTTGAATGACTTAACGACGCCTTTAAAGTCGTCATTAAGCAGGCTGTAACCTCCCGCTGGAAACCCTATATAAGGGTGAGTACTCCATTCCATTTCACACATGAAATTCACTTGAAAAATCAGAGAACTCCCAGCATTCTGCAAGCATATTATTCTGCATTTTATTTCTTACGTAGCTCAGTCCAACTTCTCCCAGTTCGCCGGAGCTCTGGTATTTATGGACGGGCACTACCAGGGCTATTTCGTCTTGCGGACAGAGATTATTCTCGACTCGACTTACGATCTCTTCTGTTTTATTCCTTTTTCCTGTTTGTTTTGTGATATTCATTACAGTACCTGTTTGTGCTCTTTGTAATTTATCCAACTGGGGTGACTAGAGAAGAGGATGAAGTGAACTAGGGTACTGAATTCTAATTAGATTTTCATTAATTTTCAAATAACCCTTTAGACTTAACCATTAAATCAGGCAAGTGATAAAGATTTAATCGCATAAATCTTGTTCAGAAAGGAAATACCCAATTAATCGGAATAGTAATTTACAACGAGAATGAGAATGACGAAATATGTCACTTAGTCTTTCAGTGCGCGGAATCTAAGAAACTCAGATATAAAGTTAATTTAGGATAGTATTAATAATTACACACACACACACACACACACACACATATATATATATATATATATCCTTCTCTATTAATATAATTATATTAATTATATAATTAATGAGGTTGGTCTTGACCGTACAAAAAATTTTATCTAGTGGATCATATGGAATTCTGGTTCACACACGGGATTGGTTCCCACATGACCCAAATCCTATATATATATATATATATATATATATATATATATATATATATATATATATATAGGATCATGTGAGAATAGATTCGTAGGTGAGAAATGAGAATGAATCCTGACCACTCATTTTAATTATTTTTTCTGAATTTTTTTACTGGCATTTTAGTAATTTTGAACTTTTCGGTGGCATTTTTGTAATTAAGGTCCTTTCTCTCATTTTTCAGAAACTACCCACACACACTCGTCATTTTCGAACAGAAGCCAGAAGAAGCCCTTTATCTCCATTATTTTGCAAAGAAGAAAGCTCCATTCTCATCTCCATTTCTTCTCACTGAAGCAATCACCCATTTGCATTTTATCCCCATTTTCGTTTCCATTCTGCGAGACCCTCGCTATCTACCATCTCCTCTCCGTTTTCAAAATCCCGAAACCCTAAACTCCATTTTTGTCTCACAGAAGCAATCACCCACTCGCGGTTGATCCCAACTCTCGTCTCCATTCTCCGAAACCCTCGCTATCTACCATCTCCTCTCCGTTTTCAAAATCCAGAAACCCTAGAGTATACAATCGATGGGACAAACTCCGCAAAAATCTCAACCGAAAAAGAAAATTTCTCCCAACAAGAATGCTGGTACGTTTTAAATTACTATTTTTTTTTGCAATTAACTTTTTACATACATTCTTTTTCTCTTTTTTTAATTAGACGATGAATGGTGTAAAATAGTTGCTAGCTTTAATTTGTTTCTTCTGTTATGGCAGTAATTGAATTTTTTGTGAGTTTTTGTTCTTGGGTTAAGGGTTATTGATAGCTACTGTAGTTTGATTTCCTCGTGTGATTTTCATCATGGAATTCGAATTTGTTCATTTTGTAAGGAAGGGTAAAAATAAGGCAGTAATTGCCACGAAGGACAAACCTGTAGTTTCTATGGCTTCTGATCCTCAAGATTCGCCAAACAAGAGTTCTGGTACGTATTTTTTTTCTTGAATTTGATGTTTTTGGATTTAGAATCAATGTGGCATATGGGTGTTGAATTATGTGTGATCTACACATTTCTTCAAATACAAGGATTTGTAAGTAATGTAGCAGAAAGCGATCATCTCATGTATATAAGGATCACACTGCATATAACATTTCATTTGGTTATTTTTATGCATAGATATACTGAAATGCTTTCCTTAATCATTAACATGTTATCATTGACTGTAAATTCTACGATCGTTTTGAGTTAATTTCCTTGTCCACGTGTCTTTCATCTTAAACTCTCATAATCACTCCTCTCGTTTTTATTGAAGACTAATTTTCTCTTAGTCTAAATATTTTGAAAAAAAATATATTACATTATATGACATATTGTATAGACTTAAAGAAATATACTTACTGGAAGTTCTCTGTTAGTTGGAAATTGAGCTTGACTGTTCACATGAGTGTGGCTACTAACAGGAGATTGAGATTCTCAAAATGGTATTTCCTCAACTACAAAATCTGGAACAACAGGTTGTAAGTGTCTAATTCTTTTGTGCTTCTTTGATTTATGTCCAAAATTTCCAAAATCCTTACTTTTCAAGGATCTTTGGGCCTTTTTACAGTATGGGTAGGGCATGTTTAGATGGKYACATGCTCAATAACCWGAATATGCTCAAAATAGATCAAAARRTCCCTATCTAAATGTATATAKTTAACAATCTGGGATGAATATTAGTTTTTATGTGGTCTGTGTACATGCACTATCTCYAATTAATGTGGCAMGRAGGTGTTYGATCATGTGTGTTTATTTTTGTGAAGTTTATTTTCCTCATGGAATTCAAATTTGTGCATTTGTAGGTAAGGGTAAGAAGAAGACAGATATTGCCACGAAGGGCAAAACTGTAGTTTCTATGCCTCCGATCCTCAGAATTTGAGTCCTCAAGATTCAATGCAAGAGGCAGAAGTACGAACAAAGAAGAAGGCAGATGTTGCCACGAAGAAGAATCCTATTCCTGATGTTTTTGCTCCTCTGGAGTCAAGTCCTCAGGATTCAAGACAGCAGGTTGAATTACAAATGAAGAATAAGGAAGATATTGGCGTGAAGGGTACAACGCCGATATTGGGTTCCTTTTACGTGCCTGTTGCAGGAGAGAATACTGAATTGGTTCCCGATGCTTCAACTAAAGTAACCAAAGTTCAAAAAACAAACAAGTAAGGTAATAAATTTAGGCATTTGGATTTTTTTTTATTTTTTTGATGATATTTTGGATTTTTCTCACCATCGTTTTTTATTTTATAAGGAATGATGATATGTACACGGTAGAAAGTGTAAATAAATGTATTGTAATGTGCGAATTTATCTTCACTAATGTGCAAAATCCATTGCATTGAAATGATTCCAAGCTTTTAAGGTGTATATTGTAGCTGTGCAAAGAACTGAACTGTAATGTGCAAAGAAATGTATAGCATATGCACAGGTGTATTCTCCTTTTATGGTATTTTTTGATATCTTTTGTGCTTATTTTTTGTAATACATTCTCAAGTGTAATTACGAAGAAGAGGAAGATTGATGTCATTGAACCAAAAAGAAAAGCAAAGAAAACAAGGTGTACTAAGATGAAAGCTACAGAACAAGGTATTTTTATTATTATTGCTTTGCAGTCTATATTATACTTATTTTTATCTTTTTTTTTTAACTTTATTCTTTAATTGTATTATTTAGCAGCAGATGATGATGACTTTGAGAGCCCTATACCTACACGTGATGATTGTGCTACCAGTCGCAGCGATGGCCCCAAGTTTGTCTTTCATAATAGGTCATCGCCTGGGGTTTTTGTAAGAGCGTTGTCATCATTAAATGAATGCCAGAGAAAAGATGTTGCAGATATTGGATTTGGTCCTCTTTTGGATTTATCAATAACTTCAATACCAGTAAAGATGGGGTACTGGTTAGTGAAAAACTTCAATCACCTTGATCGCAAGCTGAAGTTATACGATGGGTCAAAGTTGCAGATCAAAGAAGATGATGTGTCCTTGGTTTTTGGCTTTCCCTGTGGGAAGATTTCAATCATTAACAAGAAGAAAAGGAAGCAGTCAGAACTTGATCAAGAATTCAAGGGTTTTTTTGAGCCTAGTCCTTATGGGATAACCCCAACAAATCTTGCTGTGAAAATGAAGGAATATGTTAACGGTGGCGACTGGTTCAAGAGACATTTTGTTATTTTGCTTTTTAATTGCTTGTTTGAAGCTCAGAGTAATGGAAAAGTTCACACTAATGTATTGCATTTTCTTGACGATCTATCAAAGATTAAGGATATGAATTGCTGTGAGTATATGATCAAGTGCTTGCTGAGGACAAAGATGTCTTGGGAGGATAGCGGGGAAAAGTGGTACACAGGACCTCTCCTGTTTTTYACGGTCAGTGTTCTTAACACAAGTGTTGTTTTTATATATAATTAAAATTTTATGCAATAAAAAAATTTAATTATTTTTTTTAATATGTAGGTGTTTTATGTGGACAAAGTTGTGTTATCTACACGCAATGTGAAAAGAAGTTTTCCAACTTACAAAGGATGGACCGACATGTTGTTGAAAGATAGAGAAGTTGCGGAGGAGAAAGCTGGTGCATTTGGGAGGGGTTTTGTGGATGAAGAAACAGAATCTGAGGTGCTGAAAAATCCAGAAACGATGGATGCTCCTGAAAAAAGAATGAACGAGGAGCAGAGTACTGGAAATAAGAATGTTAGAAACAAGGAGGCTGGCAACAGGGAGTCTGTACAGGTATTTGATGTGGCTATTTTTGAATATAGTGGTTATTTTGTGCATGTAACCATGAACTAATGTGCACTTGAATATGAATTAATGTGCAATTTTATGTGCAAGTATTTTTTTTAATAGTTTTGTATATAGTAGCTAGTTGTGCATGTAATTATGAACTAATGTGCACGGATGTATGAACTAATGTGCAACTTGATGGTCATGCTTTTTTTAATAATTCTGTATATAGTGGTTATTTTGTGCATGCAGTTATGAACTAATGTGCACGAGTATATCAAATAATGTGCAATAGGTTCATTATTTTTATGGCTAATGTATATTTGTTTCCAAATGTTGTCTATATTAGACTTTTAAATATAAGTATTTGTGAAATAGGTTTTTGTTAAGGAATTTGCTACAAAGACCAGGTTGCTTGCATCTACTGGTCTTGAAATACTAGAGATGGTGCAAAGAGCCCCTCAAGTGTTATTGGAAGATAAGAAATTCATGAAGATGCAAGATGCAGCACAATCATTCATTGGCATTTCACAAACGCAAGAGCGTGTCAACAGAAGCCAAGAGAATGTCAACCAAACACAACAGGGCATCAATGAAGAACATGGGGGCATTGACGGAACACAATTTGGCATCAACAAACCAGAAGAGGGTACCAACAAAGCGCAAGAGTGATACCACAATGCCTCACAAACTTTTGATGACTGGACCGCTGAGACTATCAATGCTATGGATGAGATTTTAGAAGCAATTGCTAGGAGGGATGGTTTTCGAAACACCACAACTACTATGTCTAATTTCAGCTTAGGTATATCTGAAGATGATGAGGATGATAATGAACTTCCACGAGATTGTGGTAATCAAACAAATGGTGGTTGACAATCTGAAAAGGCCCCTTCTGCGCATGTTGATGTACACCTGAGGACGTGCAACCGTTGATGAGCAGCCAGAGATCATCACCCAGCCTAAGAGTGCCAGTAACGCCCCTTCAGCTGCAGAACATGTTCAAGGTGTACAAGATGTTCCAATGAAGACGATCTAAGCGATTAACACCAGAGGATGAGCTGTTAGGAGAGAAGTTACTAGTAAATTGAAATCACCATTCAAGGTAAGGGGAACAAATATATTGAAGAAGCTGGATAGAAATCAAAAAATGGTTGCAAACTGGGTTTTGAAGAATGCTGACGCTGAACAGTAAGTTATATATACTTTTCTGTGTCTTTAATAGTGTTTATAAGATATTTTTATTAGTATATATACGGTTATTATCTATCTTTTTCTGCGTATTTTTTAATGCATGTGTTCTTGTAATACAGTAGTGAAGTTATTTTCAAGAGAAATAATTTTTATGTTTCGAGAGATGTATTACAAAGCTTAAGGGCAGGTGAACAAGCGAATAGTCGTGTATTGGATTTATGGTCTGTTTTTTTAAATGACAATGAAAGTTGAAAGGTTGGGGGTCTCCAAGTATATTTTTTGCAAGCATTGGCCCTTGTAACAAGGTTAGAAATACTTATATTTCATTTTTTTTTACTACTATACATAATATTCTTTTATACAATTTTACATGTGTGTGCAGCTACTCATTGTTGGTGCTGATAACAAAGAAAAGAAATATCAGATGTTTAKTCAGGCCCTGGATGCAGACTTGAAAAGGATGAAAACGTTTGAAACAAAAGATATATCACTGGTACATTATTTGATATCATTATACTAATTTTTGATTTAGTTTTTTATATATTTTTATTTTTATTTTTGCAGTTTTTCTTCCCCGTTCACACTGGAAACTACTCGTACGTCATGTGCTTTTCAATCAAGTGAAAACGATTTGATATACTGGAAAGCACTGCACCAAATGACGTGAATGCAAAAACACATAAAGAATATGCTATGAGTTTGGTAAGACTAATTTTTAAAGAATTTACTTAGTGAATCATAATTATATTTTGTTGTTTCTGTGTCTTTGTTTCTCTAATAATAAAAATATATAATAAAATGGCTTAAGGGTGTTTTTGATTTTTTATTATGAAGAAATTCTTTAATGTGCAAAATAATTCACATTATTGATTTAATGTGTAAGAATTAAAGCATTAATGTGCACACACTGAAACATAAATGTGCACAGATTGAAATACAAATGTGCACACTAAAAACATGAATGTGCACACACTGAACTGAAACATAAATATGCACAGACTGAAACATAAATGTGCACATATTGAAACATAAATGTGCACAATAATGTGAAATAATGTGCAGACATAATTCTTTAGCATTGTAACATTTTTTTTCAAATTATTTTCCTTGTTGTTTTTGTCCATATAAAATTCTTTTTTATTTATTTTTTGTAGAAGGATGCGTTTTCAAAGTTTCTAAGAGGACAAAGCATGGCCCACTACGCCAATGTAGTTTCAAAACTTCAACCACATTTTCTCGAGATGCCATGTACAACAGGGGTAGAAAACACGGATTCGGGTGTTTTGACCATGAGACACATGGAGACATACATGGGGGCTGGATGGGCAACTGGACGTGTGAGATTAGAAGCGGGGATAAAAAACAGGTGAATTGCATCCGTAAGAAGTATTTCCATACCTTGTCATGCGCAGAGATAAACAATTTGAAGGATGTACACATGAAATTTGCGAAACAGTATCTCCCAGTTTACAAGGCAAATAAACTAGAACGAAAGGCTGTATTGAAGAAATGATCTGGATGTCGATGAATTTTATTTTTGTTTGGCTTCTATAGAAATACTTTTTAAGTAGAAAAAACTGTAATGGAATGCTTATTTTGTTGTTGTTTTTTTTATGTCTCTTTTTGTTGTGTAAGAGTTCTTGTCTAAGTAGAAGAAACTGGAACATAATGTTTATTATGTTTGGTGTCTGTTTCTATTGTTCTGTTTGTTCGTAAGTAGAAGAAAATTTTTACGACTGGGAAAAGCTGTGTTTTGCATATTAAAATTTTTTAATAGTTGTCCTGGTGAGGGAAAGATAAAATTTAAGTTTCCAAGATTTTAACTTCAATGGTTGCACTTTTTGGTTGTGCATATGTTATTGCATTATTTGTGTAAATGATATCATTACAATCCGACCATCGGGTTGGATTTGTCATTAGATCCAAATTAAGTATTGTTATCGATGTACGATAAGAAAATATGTAAACATATTTAATTAATTAAGTTTTGCCAAACCAAAGCTTAGAAAACGCCAAAAAGGTCTTATTTATGAATCTCAGACAAAACTATATTTTCAACTAATTTGTACGAAAAGTCCAAAAGACCATCACCTAAATTAGAATTCATTAAATACCACTGTGCACAATTTAATGCACTACTGTGCAAAATTGATTGATCTGTTGTGCAGAAAGTCATACTTGTTTGTGCAAAATCTACTTCGAAAAATTAAGAGTAATAAAAATAAGAAAATAATATGAAGGGTCTTCAATGCTGCAGAGCTTAGAAAAAGCCAAAAATGTCTTATTTTATTTCAGAATCTCAGACAAAACTATATTTCAATTAATTTGTACGAAAAGCCCAAAAGACCATCACCTAAAATAGGAATTCATTAAATACCATTGTGCATAACTTATTACACTATTGTGCAAAATTGATTGATATGTTGTGCATAAATTCATATTTGTTTGTGCACAACCTACTTCGAAAAACTAAGAGTAATAAAAATAAGAAAATAATGTGAATGGTCTTCAACTCTGCCAACTGCTCCTCTTTTTTGCTTCATTCCTCAAATCACCTGCAAGTTATAATTTTTGTGCAAATAAGTATGTATAACTTTTAGAGATGAAAAAAAAAAGGAAAACAGAAAATACAATTGTGCATTTTTTGTCATTGACTATTATTATATACAACCTATTGTTTTCTCTTTGGACAAATTCTCGTATTATGCCCGGKCCTTTCACCACAAGTCTTGCACACCCTTTGTTTTTCCTTCTTCTGCTTCTCATCAATCGACTTTTCTTGGCCTGTTTTTTTTCTTTTCCCACCCCCTTTATTTTTCGATTGCATAGGAGGACGAATAGCAATTTCAACAGGTGCAGTTCCACAAAAAGTCTCAATTCTCTGTTTTGTACTCAACTGTAAGTTTCACCTTTTGTTCATTGATAACCTTTGAAAACTCAACAAGGAGCTCTATCCTCGTCTCAGCCAATGCCACACATAAGTGTATATCAGACCATAATTTGTTAAGTAGCAACTTTCTTTCATCGATTTTTGCAGATTGCTCGATAATGGCATCATTGATGTGAAACATTGGATTTAGAGTTGCGTTCTTAGTCCAACGGGAAAGAAAAAAATTTCGTGGGATAACATCCATGTTTAAGTCCTTAAAGACAACAAAAATGTGTCTGCAGAGCCACCCAGATCTTTCAAGAAATTTGCAAGAGCACATAGAACAACTACCATTAGATTTGTGCACTACTTTAAACACCTTACCATTATCTTGAATGTCTCACTCAACATTGCCATCATTGTCAGTAACACGTAAAACTCTACAACTAAAACACGCTGCATAGATTTCATTCTGCACCTCAATAAATATAATGTCTGTATACACAGAGCGTGCATTCTTCTCCAAAGCTAATGGCGTCTTTAGATCAGCACAATATGACTCACACACACTTTTTAAACTCAATGACGTGTTTCTCTACGAATCCATAGCACTGTCGAAATGCATGAAAAATTCGACTAAACTGTCCTGGTGATTTGTAAAATTACCAAACCAGTAGTTTTCACTTTCTGATCTAGATGTAGTTCTCAGCAATCCGCTCATAGAAATATCCCTAAAAAATGCAGGGATCCACTGTTCGCGTATTTTGAATAAATCACGAAACCACCTGTGATCTACTAAATTAAAATCTTCCATAATTCCATTCCATTTTTCTTCAAATTCCTTAGGCTCTATGTATTCATTCCAAATGATATCCTTAAGCCTTTTATTGAAATTTTCATCACTACTTAAAACAGGCCCAACTTTTTCACTCACCTTCATCGTGATGTGCCACATACAGTATCGATGTATTGTAGTCTCAAACACCTTTGAAAATGAGATTGCAATTGAGGGATCTTGGTCAGTAATGATGTATCCTGGCTCATGCACCATTGCCTTTTTGAATTGTTTGAGGACCCATACATAAGAATCAACATCTTCAGTAGCTATCAACGCAGCAGCAAATGTGACACAATTTTTGTGGTTGTCAATCCCCGTGAAAGGTGCAAACACCATATTGTACCTGTAGCAGAAGAAATTTTTATTGATTTAATGTGTAAAATTTAATGCATTAATGTGCACACACTGAAACATGAATGTGCACTGATTGAAACATAAATGTGCACAGACTAAAAATATAAATGTGCACACAATGAACTAAAACATAAATGTGCACAGACTGAACCATAAATGTGCACACACTGAAACATGAATGTGCACAGACTAAAAACATAAATGTGCAGACATTGAACTGAAACATAAAATGTGCACACACTGAAACATAAATGTGCACAGAGTGAAACATGAATGTGCACACACTGAAACATAAATGTGCACAAGCTATTATTTGTAAAAATAATGAAATTTAAATGTTTTCAGAAAAATGAATATGTACCTGTTAGTTCTGTACGTTGCATCAAATGACACCACATCACCAAACACGGCAAAGTTTTTTCTAGAAATGGGATCAGCCCAGAATATTCTCTTTAGCCGGTCACACTCATCAAGTTCATAGTCAAAGTAGAACGCTGAACTGACTTCTTGTCTTCTATAACACTTGTCAATAACCAACTGTGCATCAGCCCCTGTAATATATGCTAACAAGTCTCTTTTGTAGTTTTTGAAATCGACACTAGTAGCACCGATATTCTGGTAGCCTCCAATAATTTGTTTGTACAATCTAAAAGACTTCACTGGACCAATGTTTGCCCTTATACAATTCAACACAAAATTCTCATGTCCAACATTTATTGCTCGGTTTTCTTTTAAAAATGTTAAGCACTCTTTAGAAGCCAATGGATGGTGATGTTTCTCTTGAAACAAATGGACTAAGTATCCGCTATTCCCATTCAATCTCAATATGAACCTAGCTTTGCACCAGACTCTATTTGTTACCCGACGTTTAATTTGATGTTCAACAACTACTGGTGTTGATGCTCTTTTTGGTGTGAGAGATATACTTGTTGTGGCTGCCATTTTTGCTCCAGGTGGGTTTCTCTTACTCTCGTTCTTGTAGCCTTGTTTTGAGCACAATAGATACTGCCAAACAACTACACCATCATCTGATTTTATTTTTGTGCTATGACGGACGTCGAAACCAACCTCCTTGGCATAAGACTTGTAAAACTGTATAGCTTCATCCAAGCTTTTGGATTTTTGATTAACATAAGGTTTAATTGAATCTTCACATATCGAAACCAAATATTTTTTAGAGATAGGTGTCATGACCATAGTTTGTCGAACAGGCTCACAATTGTGGGAAGAACATTCAACATCACCTGCAAAAGCTCGCATTCAATCAGAGCACAGTAGATACATGCCACATATAACACGACAGAAAAATTATTTAAAACTTCATAACACAGTGCAAAACACTATTCAGCACGGACGTGCACAAGGTAACACACTAATGTGTACAAACTGACACTGAGTTGTGTACAAAACAAATCAGACAACAACCACATAAGACGACGACAAGCACAGATTTTTTTAAGACTTCACGACACGTGCAAAACACCATTCAGCACGGACGTGCACAAGGTAATAAAATAATGTGCACAAACTGACACTGAGTTGTGCACAAAACAAATCAGACAGCAACCACATCAGACGACGACAAGCACAGGTTTTTTTAAGACTTCACGACACGTGCAAAACACCATTCAGCACGGACGTGCATAAGATAACAAACTAATGTGCACAAACTGACACTGAGTTGTGCACAAAACAAATCAGACAGCAACCACATAAGACGACGACAAGCATAGATTTTTTTAAGACTTCACGACACGTGCAAAACACCATTCAGCACGGACGTGCACAAGGTAACAAACTAATGTGCACAAACTGACACTGAGTTGTGCACAAAACAGACAACAATTAGCCTAAATACACATCAGACGAGTTTGTAAATTAGATGCACTATTATAATTAGATGAATTGACCTAATTTAAAAGAAATATTACCTGATTCGTCCAAAATCGAAGCCATTGGTGTGCAAGCTTAATCAAATCGTAGAAAACATAAAAAAATTCAAGCAAGACCCTCCAAATCGAACCAAATCTACCTCAAATTGTTGAAACTCGTAGAAACCAAATAAAATCGAAGAAGATCTGGCGATTTGATTTTGGATTACCACTGAAATCGAACAGGATCGTGCCTCCAATTTCAAAATTTTTTCCCCAAAATCGAATAGAATTATTTTTGAAAAAAGCCTAGAAGAGTTGGATTGAAGAATTCTTTGTCTTGATCGAAGAGCGAAGCAGAGCGGGATGTTGTTTAGGTTTCGCCAAGGTTTCGCCGGCCCAGAGACTGTTTCGCAGCAGGTGGGTTTTGTTTAGGTTTTTAATTTGTTGGATTAAATCTAATCCATTAGATTAGATTAGTTATAATGGCTATGATTCATTCTCATTTCTCACCCACGGGCCCATTCTCACCAGAACTCAACCATATATATATATATATATGGTTGGGTTCAAATGTGAACCCGTTATTATATGTGAACATAGGGACTCATCTTGACCATTAGATTGGATAATCTTGATGGTTGAGATCATAACATGTCAGCATGGTAATAATGTAAAAAAATGCATTAATTAATTAAAAATGGTATTTTGGACATATATCAACGTTTACAAATAGCACTACATTGTTCTTTAGAAAGCACAATAGATTAAGAAAAAAAAACACTACGATTGTATACAAAAAGCATCGCAAATTTCGTCTATAAACTGCAAATTCAAAAATTTGAAATGAAACTCAAATCTTCAACAAACCATAACTTTTTCAAATTTTATTCGTTTTGAATGAAATATATATCAAATTAATCACATTCTCAAGATCTACAATTTAAGATACATATTGCATGTTTTAAAACGTAAAAATATATATATATATAATTAAATTAAAAAAACTGGACTGATTTTAGCACTACAGTACTGTGTAAAAAGCACAATGAACCTGGACATATAATTGCACTGTGCAATATTAGATCTAAGGCTAGGATTAGTCCCTAAGTTCACATATAATGACGGGGTTCTCATTTGAACAATATATATATATATATTTATATA
>BMAC01000733.1:59475-77204 GCA_014905375.1 Phtheirospermum japonicum | reverse complement strand
ATATAAAATCAACAAGAAACACGAAAAACAATAAAATAAGAAAAAAAACTTATAAAACTAACTAATCGACTCAAAAACTAATAAAAAAAATATAATTACCGATCAATTAGTATTTTTTGTGATTCTAAAATAAGTGAAGTAACACGTGGTATTTTAAAAAAACAACAAGACTTCATTAATTACGTATGCAATTGAATAACTCGATCAGTCTTTATAGTATAACAAAAGATCGATTGTATTATACTATTACTATTAAATGATACATGCCAGTCAATATATGTTTAATGATAATTATATAATAAAATCATGTAAATTATATTTTAAATATTTAATATTAAATTATAGGGTTTGTTTTAGTTTTTATTAAATTTTGTAGTTTTTTTTTTTTCAAAATTACTGAGGGTGCAGTATTCTCCTCTTCGTTATTTGCTGAGGGCGTTACCGAGGGAATTTGACTCCCTATGTACTTTCGAGGGCTTTATATTCCCCTCAGTATCACCGATGGGTTTTTCCGCTCGTTATATATTCTCTCGAAGAATCCTTCGGCATTCCTTCGATAATAGTGGCCGTAAACGTCGGCGCCGATCTACAGAAGGTTTCACTGAATGTTTTCTTACCGAGGGTTTAATCCCTCGGTAAATCTCTCAATATTACCGATGACAAATATACCTCGACAATCTACTAACTTTTTGTAGTGAATTTTATTTCAACTCCACAATATTTTAAATTATAATAGCACACACTAATAATTGAGATTCAATAGCCAAAACAATTAAAACATCAAATATATTATGATTTATAATATTATATGCAAAATTAAAAATAGACACACTATTTTATAGTCACCAATTGAAAGTTAGACGTCATCTCTACAATAATAACAAAATTATTGTGTGCAAAAAAAATCAAATAATACATAGTGATTTAATTGATTAAAATCAATAATAGCAATAATATTCTATTTATATATTTATGCACCATGAGATCTGTGCATCGCACGGGTAAAAATTACTAGCATAAATAAAATATTTTTATAGTTTATATACTTTTTTTAATGGTCCCATTTGGTAGCTAGAGATTAACCAAGTGAAAGGACTGATTAGTCAAATCGTCTAATTTGTTTGTTTTATAAAAGAGTTTTAAATAATTTTTTTTTGCTACAAAAACCTAATTGAAATACAGAAGAATGAGAAGAAGATAAGGGGTTTTGAAAAAAGAGGATTTGAAATTGATTGAAATAATAGTTTTGTCCTTTCAAAAATATAACATATTTCTTGTTACTTAAAAAAATAAAAAATATTTAAAACTAATTTATGAAAAATTAACTATTCGTAATATTTATCTATTTGTACAAATTAATTTTAATATATTAAGAAATTAGCAACTCGAGAAATTTATATATTTTATAATTTTAAAATAATGACTTTTTTTATAAATATATTTTTATTAATTCAATATACTCACTATAAAATCTACAATATTAACAAGGAATTATCAAACAATAAGCGTGTTAATATGCTTATTGAATGTTTTACACGATCAAATAATTACCCGTTCACATTTATTTAACAAACACTTCTATACAAACACTAACAGAATCAACTAATAACATTATCAATTATCAGCTAATTGCGAAACATAGCCAATATGTTTTCAATTTCTATTAAAACGATCAATTTCTAATTGTCAACTACTTGTCACTCCGCAATAATAAATCACTTCCTCCAAAATTCAAACTCCCTTGGATGAAATGGCAAAATAAATAACAAAGAGACGAAGTGTGTTGGCCTAGTGGTAAAGTCATCCACAATGTGATCAATTAAAACAAAATAATAATAATAATAATAATAATAATAATAATAATAATGTGATCAATTGTCGAATATTGGGCCATATCATACAGTAAACATTAAGAAACCTGCTAATACTCGAGACAATTCAGTACGTTAGATGCAAACAGTTTTTTTGTACCCTTTTTTTTGTTAAGACAAGGAAACGACTTAAGGGGGAATTGTAGTAAATTTAAATGGAAGACACTATCAATACTAAATTAGAACGTTGATTGTTGAAATGTCATCGGGAAAAGAAAAAAAAAAAGGTCTATAAAATGGAAAACCAGAGTTTTTGAACTGAATTAGTCCAGTGAGTTGCCTCCCAATCCAAGTGCTTCGCCCAAGTTGATAGTTTTCCTCATGGTTCTCCTCCCAACGCCACCTCCATTTCCTTTTCTCATCATCGCGGCAAATTCCCCATAATCTATCTGTCCATCCTGCAAAAACAGCGCGACGAATAAAAATCATGCAAAGGAGGAAAGGAAGCTATTTTAGGGATAATTACAAAAAGTGCCCGTGAGGTTTTTTTATAAGCGTGTAGGGGGATTCAAAAGGTTTTTTGATTTTGAATGGGTAAGTGTGAGATAAAATAAAATTTCACGGGTGCTTTTTGTAATTTTGAAAGATGGATGCGTTTTTTTTTTTGTTTTTTTTTTTGGTAATTTTTGTATTTAACCCTTTTTAAAAAAGTTAATACAAAAACTATCCCCGATTTTTAGCATAATTACGGGGAAAATGGTTGATCTTTCAAAATTTGCGAATATTGCCTTGAATTTTTTTTTTCCTGTCTAAACATTGTATCCCCAAGTGGGGCGGGGGGTAATTTGTAATTTTGAAAGATAACTGGAGTATTTTGTAATTATGCTACACCAAATGTAGTTTTTGTAATTATATTCCCTTAATGTTAAGCAAAACACCAGCATACCATTACCAAGCTTACAGTAAAAGAGATAAGATTTGAGATTTAAAAAAAAAAACGATCAAGCAAATCATTTTTAAATGAAAACACGCGATACAACAACACTTACGTTATCTTGATCAATCTCACTGATCATATCATCAAGATTAAGCTCGCTCAGACCAAATTCTTTGCAGGCTTGTTGAAGCTCGTCTATGGTTATGTAACCGCTACCATCTTTATCGAAGAAAGAGAAAGCTGAAACCAAATTCTCTTCTCTTTCTAACTTGTTCAAATGTACGGTAGCTGCAAGAAACTCCCCGTAATCTATTGTTCCACTGTTGTCGATGTCAGCCTGGCAGTAGTAGTAAAAAAGCACTTGAATGATTAAGTAGATTGGGAATACAATAGAAATTCATGTGGAAAACAAAGGGATTATCTATACCGCGTCCATGAGATCTTTTATTTCGGACTCCATCAAGTCAGAGCCGACTCGCCTTAAACCCTCTTTGAGTTCATCAAAGGTTATGGTTCCACTATTGTCTGTATCGATCATTTTGAACAACTCTTTCAGACCACCGATTTCCTCTTCGGATAATCTCTCTGCAATCACCTACAAAATTGTGAAAGCTTTTCCAGTGAGAGGAAGTTTGTGTAGGTGAAAGTGTGAACAGTGCCTATGCATTTACAAACTTTTTTCATTCAAAAAAAAGCACTGAAATCTGGAGTGCACTAAAGCAGCAATATGAAATGCAACTTAATTTCACTATACAATACTAGCCTGTCGAACATCATCTCACTCTTTGGCTACGGAAGTTTGTAAAATGTGGCTGTTTAAACTATAGAAAAGCTAGTCAGGACATGTGTAAAAAAATAGCAAAAGGAAAAGCACATACATTTTAAGTCTGCTATCCTCTGATTTAATACAACCACGAGTACTAGGCATCATTCAGATTGACAAAATTATTCACAACAACTAATTCAAAAACTCTGCAGATAAGAATAAAGAAGATCATCGCATGTGCTTCTAAATAGCCAGCTAAACACACACAAGTAGTAACAACAACAATAATAATAAATAATTGATTTAAATGGATATCCACCAAAATGTAGAAACACGTGATATTGATCTATAACATTCAGCTGGATTATTCAAAACTCTTACGTCAGATTCATAGTTAAAAATCATAGTACTCGCAATAGGTCCAAACGCGGAAACTCATTAAAGCACACCGATTAAATCCTTACACGTAAAGCCATTTTCTTAAGTTTGTTCATTGCAGAAAACTGCTTGAGTCGGGACAGGACAGCCGAATCAAGAGGCTTATCAGGGGCCAATGTGTCATCAACAATCCATGGATGACCTGATCAGTACAGAAGAAAACCGAAGAAGAGGTCATTTCATTTTCGATTTGAAAATCTTAATCCCATCACAGTTTCTTACATAGAACTTCATGTGCGGTTAACCTCGTCTTTGGATTTCTATCCAGCATCTTTCTTATCAAATCCTTGGCCACGTCCGAAATCACGGGCCATGGTTCAGAATCAAAATCCAACTTTCCTCTTAATATCTGACGGAAAATTCCCATCTCAGTTTCTGCAGTCAAGAATTTTTTTTTTAATTTAAAAAAAAATAAATTAGAAGTTGTATCTTAATAAGATTACAGTTTATGTTCTTCCAAAAAAGTTTGGCAAGAAAATACCGGCCCAGAAAGGTGGGACCCCACTGAGTAAAATATATAAAATAACGCCAGCACTCCATACATCTGCCTCGGGTCCATAATGCTTTTTCAGAACCTCTGGTGCAACATAATAAGGACTTCCCACAACATCGCTGAAGTTTTCATCTGATTAAACAATCAAATATAAAAAAAATAATAATAAGAAAACAAATAAGATCACCAAGTGATAGCAAATGATGTATATACAAATTGGGAGAATCACACATCCTAACCCTCAGCAAGAACAAATTCTTCAATCATAAAACGTTAGCTTACAATTTACATCCCACCGCTTAAACGAATAGTACAAGTTTCAGATAAATAGATCAGCAGTCTAATAATATACAGTTAAACACATTAAAAAAAATAAAAATAGTTAGATAAGGTCATACTATACTATGATCCCTAGACATTAAAAGCCCAAACAAACTTCATTAAAGGAGATGTATCATCTACCACATAATATAAAGCTATATGAAATGTATCAACCAAAAATCATAAATGGGCATCATGAAAGGATCATCACAGACTAAATAAAAAGTATGCCCCAAATTCGTGGTATTGGCATGAAATGAATCTGTCGGAATTTAATTTTAATGAGGTTTCAAATGAACACTCATCACAATCCTGAGCAAGAAAGTATTCCCCAAATGTAAATCAATTAGAAAGACAAATAAGAACAACCACCCAACCCAGAAAATCAAGAATATACCCAATACCACCCAGACCCCAAATATCCCACAAACACTTAAAATAACCTATACCACAAAAAGTTACATCATCAAGATCAAAATACACATCAAAATGGATTGAGTTTTTTCATTAGAAACACACACACACAAAGAAAACCTGGTTTGTAGAAAACAGAGAGGCCAAAATCAGTGGCTTTGAGCGCAGCATCCTCATCGCCACTAAGAAACAAGAAATTCTCAGGCTTCAAATCCCTATGCATAACCCCTAAAGAATGGCAGCCCTCAACAACCCCAACAATCGTCTTGATCAGCTTCGCCGCCTCTCTCTCACTATAATGGCCCTTCAGCACAATCCTATCGAAAAGCTCCCCGCCCGCACACAGCTCCATCACTATGTGCACGAACAGAGCATCCTCGTAGGTGCCCTTTATCCTCACCACATTAGGATGTTCGGACAGATGGTGCATTATCTGAATCTCTCTCCAGACATCCTCGTAGTCCTCTTTACAGATCAGTTTCTTCTTGGGTATGGACTTGCAGGCGTATGGTGTGCCGCTCGATTTCTCGGTGCAGAGAAAGGTGATCCCAAACTGGCCCTGCCCGAGCTTCCGTCCAATGGTGTAGAGGCTCTTGAGGAGAGGGGTTCGGTACGGGAGGACCCATGTGGGCTTCTGTTGGGGATGCGGGGCAAAGAAAGTTGGTGTTTTCTTGATCTCTGATGTGGCTGAGTTTTGTGGGATTTCGTTAACGGCGTCGGCGGTGGTGGGTGTATGGTTGTGCGGTGGAGGTGGAGTTGACGACGACATGGGTTTTTGTGTGGGTTTGTTTGGTTTTCCGGTGTGTGTGAATCTTGAAATGGCAAATGGGTCACAGGGGATGATGGCGTGTAGAAGACTAGGAAAGAAGAAAATGGAAAGGATTATTAAAAGAACTTGACCTTATTTTTATTTTTGATATATCTATTTTTTTTCTACTTGCACAGTGTAATCTAGATTTTCTCTATCTAGATTCACTCCAACTTATTTCTTTGAATTTCTTGCTTTTATTTTCTACCTCTATCTTTTGTTCTCTCAGTACCTAATTAATTGATGTTTTGCACTGTTTTTCAATTTTCTTATTAAATAATGTTTAAAATATTATCACCTTTTCTATTTATTTTATCCCTATCATAATTTTAATAAATTTTTTATTTTTTAACTTATCAATAATATTTTGTGTGGATACAAATAAATAAGAGTTTATTAATATAAAAAATAATTATACATATTTAAGCGATTAATTATTTGTAGCAACTTAGTTATATTACACAACTTTTAATTCTCTCATCTCAAGCCAGAATGTCATTTATTAAGAATTGAAGGGAGTATCTATTAATAAAGCTTTGCATTGTTTGAAAATCGGAACAACCAATTAAAATTGGCAAATGTGAAGTTATGGATTCGATTATTTACAAGTTCGACTATAATATAATTATAGTTATATATTATTACTCTTATCAAGTATCAATGTTACAACATCATATTTGATATGACATCAAATATTCTAAGTCGGTAAACATGCAAGTTTATAAGAATTTATGAGGGGACCTTCCCTTTAGAAGGGGTAAAAAAAAATTATAGAGGGGCGAGCTATTTTGGGAGTGGCGAGCTTTCGTATAGGAGTGACGAACTCTTATATGAGGGTGACGAGCTCTTATCAGGTAAAATAGTATTATAACAGTTCAGTACTGAGAGTTGGAATTTATAGTTGACAAGATCTTGGGCCCTGGTGGGTTGATATGGATTATGGTATGGGGTCCCGGTGGACTAAAGACATGGTATGGTTATTATGTCGATTTAACGAGAGTTCCCCTATCTATGGTAACTTCATATAGGAGTAATCTTAAATCTAAGTCGATCGCTATTTATGGTATTGTGGTTTTAATAGGAGACGAGAACCCTAGATTGGGAACATGTCTCTTGTCTATATAAGGCTTCACTTTTTTCTATAAGTTGATTTTATTATCTTACGTTTCGAGCTCTCGTATATCATTCTTAAAAAGGGACTAACTTAAGTACCGGAGGGCTTACGCCGAAGCTGTCTGGCTTTGGTTCTATTTTGAAGGTTGATCAGGTCGCCAAGAGCTCTCTGGAGATCTGTCAGGTCGGCAAGCACATATTTTGGGTTATTATTCTCTTTTCTTGGTGAACCAATCTTTTTTATCGCATCAAGTGGCGTCGCTTGTGGGATAGAGGGACATCGAGTTCTTGAGCAAAGACGTGAGAATTTCAACAAGTAAAACCTGAAGGGAAGAATTGTCATACCACAAACTTTGAATTTTGAATCTGAGACGAGGAAGGCGAAAGAGGTAGACAAAGGGAAACAGGTTGAGGAGGAACAAACACCACCTCAAGGGGAGACAACGGATCAAACGACCACGACAACACCACCACCATCGCCACGGAAGGAAAAGGTGGAAAAATCAGGGGAAGAGAACAGGAAAAAGACTTCAGAGATAATTAAGCAAAGGACTATTCATATTGGAACTACGGAGTGGAAGGAGTTACCAAGAGGAAGAATTTGTCACGTTGACAAAGGACTCCTTGAGATATTGATGGGATCAGTATCTTCGAGCAAGTTGGAGAAGATCTTGACGGGTGAAGACGATAGCGAGGAAGACGGGACTAAGGAAAAAGATGAGGAATAAAGGCCAGCACCATTGATCCCGGGCAAAAAGAAGAGCAGGGAAAAGGAACCTTGGATGCCGGATCACAAGTTGACCCAGACTGCAAAAAGGAAGCGGTATCCGATAGAATACCCATCGCCATCTGACTAGAAAGAAGATGAGGACAACACACAACTTATAATTAACAGGCCACAAAGAAGAACCTATCAGCGTTGCGCAGAGGTAGAGGAAGACGAAATATTACCTAGATCCCGTGCAATAAGAGATATGCAGGAGGTAGTACGGGCGTTACAGAGGCAGGTCGCGAGAGCAGGAGGTGAGGAGTAAAAGGCCATCCGTTCTCGGAAGGGATATTGAGAGCGACTTTATCTCGCGGATATAAGGGGTTGGACTTCTATTATGAGGGGATTTCGGACCCCACACGTCATGTGTAGAGCTTCGAGAATGAGGCGGTATTGAGGCATTATACTGACGTTGTAGCATGTAAGGCCTTCTTACCTACTTTGAGGGCCTTTTTAATGGTGCAGCGACTTGGGGAAACTTTGAAGAGTTATGTGGTCAGGTTTACTAGGACTACTTTGGAAGTGACTGCAGCCACAAACGAGATGAAGGCAGGAGCTTTACACCTAGAATTAAGGATGAAAGGTAAGCGGAAATCGCTGGCTAAGCAATCCGCATATACATTCAAGGAGGTCTTGGATAGGTGCGCGAAGTACATACACGTAGAGGAGGTTGAAGAGGAGCATAAATTACACTCCGGACAGGAGGTCACAGAATCAGAGAGATTAGCGACAGGAGGTCGGAGCCCAGAAGAGATAGGAGACGAGCTACTCGGGCACTCTTAACTACAGGAGCAGATGTTAGAGGAGCGACAAGAAGTGGAGGAAGAGTATGGAGGGAAGACGCGGACTTCACACCATTGGCAATACCACAAGTGAGGGTATTCACAATTATGGAGAACCAAGTATCGGATGCTATCAGGTGTCTAGAGGGTTACGTGCCAATTCTTACTAACCCAGAGTCTCAGTTCTTTTGCAGGTTTCACAACAATTATGGGCGTTCAACTAAGCGATGCAGGCACTTAAGAGAGGAGATTGAATTACTAATTAAAGCTGGACATTTGAAAGAGGTGGTGTACAAAGACAAGGAACCTTAAGAGCAAAGGCAACCATTTCCCCCGCCACCTCCAGGAGGACCTCCGCAAGCGCAGGCGGAGGGACAACCTCGATAGGAGGGGCAAAAACGGGCCGAACGAGGGGGAGCTACCGGGAATAATAGGAGAAAAATAAATATAATATTTGGCGGGCCAACAGATGGAGACATAAACAATGCATGAAAATGACAAGTAAAGGCAGCTCGCCCGGGACTGCGTGAGGTCGCTGCAATTAACATGCGACCTCCAGCATCAGGACCAGTGATTTTTATTTTGCATGTAATTGTGGTATTTTTTTCATGTTTTTAAGTAGGGTTTTGTATTGGTTATAGCGGTTTTTGAGTCGATTAGTTAAGTTATTAGGTTGTTCCTCTCGTTTTATTATTTTTCGTGTTTCTTTTTAATTTATACTTAATATGGTTTAATGGGTTCAATTAATTTAAGGTTTGGTGTAATTCTTGGGTTTTATGTTCAAAATCCTATTTTCATAGGTAAAGGCATTGAGGGCCAAAGTTCAAGCCAAGCCGTGCTAAAATCGGTGCCGAGAGCAAGTTCCAAAATGGCTAACATTCTGGAATGATAGCCTAGCCTCTCCTAGGCTTGCCCATCTCCATGCCAGGCTGCACCAAACATTTCCTTGCCTTGCCCAAAATCATTCCCAGGCAGTTGCCCGCACGCCCGCGCCTGCAACTCCCGCACGCTCCTGCCCACATCGCGCGTAGCGCCTGTGTGAAGCCCGCGTGCAGCTAACGCCCAGCGTTGCCCAGCCCCACGCCTGCCTGTGCCCATTTTGGCGCCCATTTCCACGCCAACTTCCCCGCCTGCCAACGCCCAAGGCCCTCTCCCCAGTGCCAAGCCTTGAACAAAGCAGTGCCCGGTCACGCCCGCCCTAGCGCCCAGCCTTGCCCAAAGCAGCGCCCGTCCATGCCCAAAGCCTGGCCCAGCCACGCCCAGCGTCCAACCCCAGTGTTTGTAGAGTTTTTGTGGTGTTGAAATAAATCAACGGGTTCATGGCTTGATATTATCGGAAATCGATTTGTTTGAAGGTTTCAATGTGTTTCAAGCTTGGAAAATAAAAGGAAAATGAAAATAAAGCAATTAACCTAACTAAACTAAGCTAGGAAATGAAAGTGAAAGTTGGTCGGATGCCTTAATATGAAAATGCAAGCAAATAATGAAAACAAGTAAAAAAAGTATTGTTTCACCAAGTACAAGCATGCATGCACAAGGTACAACTATGCATAAAATCCTAAATTATGCAAATAAGTAAAAATTGAAAGCATGGATGTAAAGAGAAAGAAAAGTTGACATGAAAGTTTAAAAGTTTAAGGAAAATAACAAGCAATAAAGAGTAGATCTAAGATTTAGCCTAAAACTATGCATGAATATTAAATTGCAAATAAAGCACAAGAACAACTCAAAATCAAGATGATCTAAGACTTTATCTATGATCTAGATGTGTCACTCATCTAGATTCCATATACAATTCTTAAGATCTAACAAGAAATCAAGGTGCTAAGGCAAAAGGCATAACACGAAGAACAAGCATGGAAATGAAGAACAAAGCATAGAAATAAAGCATAAAACATTAAATTGAAAGGAAACTTACTTGAATTAAGAAATGAAACAAGCTTGAATGTAAATTGCATCAAAGTAAACAATCTAAAGGAGTATTTGGATTCTTCTTAGGATTACAAACCCAAGGCCAAGCATGAAAGTAAATCTAAAACTAGGAAAAGAAATTACATCAAAACTTGAAATTGAATCTAAAACCTAAGAGAGAAGATTATCCAAGAGCTTYATTGAAATTTGATCCCCAAACCCAAGTTAGGGTTGGGAAGGGAGTTGTTATCCTTTCAATGGTGCAAGGTGTGGGCTTTATATAGTTGTTTGTAGGGGCAAAAATGTCAAAAATACCAAAAATCCCGCAGCCCTCAGCATTGCAGTCGATCGACTGCAGGGGGTGCCGATCGACTGCTCAGTCGATCGACTGAAGGGAAGTCGATCGACTGCTCTGCTTGCAAGACGTTGGCCTCTGCTCGGCAGTCAATTTTGGGGCTTTTCAGTCGATTCGACAGTCGATTTTTGGCTTTGCAGTCGATCCTGGATGCTTTCGGGTCGAATTTCTCATTTTCCGATCCAAATCGTCCACCGAGCGAATATAATCCTTTTATCCACCTACAAAACAAGAATTTGAGCTTAAAAACCCAAAAATAGCACAAACATCTCACATATTGTACTCTTAAAGCCAAAAAGAAAATAAACGAGAAAAGTCCTAAAACCTAACGAGAAACGACTCAAAACTACTAGACACGATGCTAAACCCTAACTAAAAACACGAGGAAAAACACAACAATTATATGCAAAAATGACTCAACCATATAAATGCGCAAATAATAAGCGTCACTTCTCCAAGAATGCGTCACTTCGCCAAGAATGCATCACTTCGCCAAGGCTCGAGTTAAGAACAATAAAACATGCTTGATAAAACCCGGACCCTAACCACCTACCCACCCCACACTTAAACCATGCATTATCCGCATTTTAATGAAAACCAAGTAAAAGGTGGGGGAATAAAAACTTCCTTAACTGAGCGAGTTTGAGTCGAGCTCGGAAGGATCCACCTAGGCATCTAAGCAATACAAGCAAAAACTGAGCATGGCTAGTATCTCTCGGCTTCATAAACGCTACTAACTAATCAAATCGCCCAAGGTTGAAGTCAAAAAACCAAACCTATAAAAGAAAATCACATAAAATTCAAAAATACAAGAAAATATGTACATAAACCCAAACAAAACGAAACTAAAGACCAAAAACCAAAAGACAACTCGATTTTTTTTTTTAGTTTTCAAATTTTCAAATATTTTTGGATTTTTATTTTAAGAAGAAAGAAAGAAAATAAAAGAAATAAACGAGAAGAACTTGGGTTGCCTTCCAAGAAGCGCTTATTTTACGTCACTAGCTCGACGTACTCCCTTTTGGTCAAGGTGGAAATATAACGGGAGGGTCCACCAAAACAATCTCCTCCTTGTCGGGAGGATCCACTCTTTGGAACATCCTTGGTGCATTGCATAGATCATATAAGATCCGCCAAAAAGCAAACGTTCTAAATGGGCAATTGAAGCTCGTCTCGGCTAGGTCCTCGGGTGGGATGGTGATTTTAAAGTGACCCGATGACTCATCAAAGAAATGATAGGAGTAATGGTCGGCTAGCTTCTTCAACATTTGATCGACAAACGAGGGAGGGAAATGATCTCTCTTGGTAGCCGCATTAAACTTCTTAGAATCGATCAACATCCTCCATCTCGTCGTAGCCCTCATGGCCAACAATTCTCCTTTACCCTCCTTTGGCACAATGTGAATGGGATTCACCCACTCACTCTTATCAATCACATACACCAATCCTTCCCATAAAAACCTCCAATTCCCGATTTTCACTATCTCCATACGGGGGCTAACTCTCGGTCTCCAACCAATATCCCCCTTAAGAATTTTAAGCACGTCAACCAACCTCTCTTCCTTCTCTCGATCCGAACTTTCAAAGATGATAATTGGATTTCTCACCTCTTCCTCCTCAAGATAATCATCAAGTTTTCCAATCCCATCATCAACAATCTCCACCCCAAGAAAATCTTCAAGCTTCTCAATGGAATCGACTCCCAACCCATCATCAACAATCTCCACCCCAAGCGAATAATCAAATTCTCCAATCCTATCACCAACTACACCCACCTCCCCCTCTAAATAGTTGTCGTTGCCCTCAACGACACACCGAGAGTCATTGACACACAAATCGGGGTCACATAGAGGAACAACGGGCTCATCGTTAAGAATAAGGGGCTCATCATCCTCAAAACGATCCACAATATTGACATCCGGGCTAACCTCCTCCTCAAGGCTCTTTTCCATCATATAAGCTTCTTCGAATAACTCTTGGAGCATGTCCATGAGTAACGAATCCGCATGAGCTCGTTTAAGCATATCAATATCGCTTGCTAATTGGTCCATCGTAGCATCAAGAGCTTTAAACCTATCATCAAGCGAGGCCAACGTAGTGGACAATGATTGCAATTGTTGCAAAATGGCCAAGAGAGTCAGATCGGGGAGCGGAATAGGAGCATGCACCGGAATATCAAAGGCGGGAGGGGCATTTTGGTAATTGGATCTCGAACCTCCGAAGTACGCATACGGATCAGAATCATGAGTGCCATAGGTGGCATCAAATGAGGCATAATCYAAATTGGAAGTTAGAGAACCATCATGGAGTCCGGGATTCAGAATTTGGCCACTCTCATACTCATTCGAACTCGCAAAGCCATACATAGACAAGCTCGAGCAATGATTGGAAGCATTATACCCACCATACGGCTTGGATGTCGGAATATGCATGTTCGGGAAGGGAGTCGGAGCACCAAGTCTTCCATATGGATCAACCGAACCCGAGGAGTCGCTAAACCCGACATGGTTTGCACCATGCTCTCCCATGCCGGGTTGCCCATTACCAAAACCACCATTGGCAACGTGGTTTGCACCATGCCCTCCTACGTTGCCAAAGCCATTATACAATATCTCATTCCCAACATGGTTTTTACCATGCCCTCCCAGGTCGGGAATGTATCCACCATAGCTATATGTACCTAACATACTTAACAAAAAAATGTTAAATAACAAAATAAGCTAAGAACACAAAGAAATTACAATCAAATCGAAAGCCTTAACCAAGCTGAGTCGCAATGGAGCCATTTTGTTAGAAGTGTTTTAGTGGTGTTGAAATAAATCAACGGGTTCATGGCTTGATATTATTGGAAATCGATTCGTTTGAAGGTTACAATGTGTTTCAAGTTTGGAAAATAAAAGGAAAATGAAAATAAAGCAATTAACCTAACTAAACTAAGATAGGAAATGAAAGCGCAAGTTGGTCGTATGCCTCGTCGGATGCCTTAATATGAAGATGCAAACAAATAATGAAAACAAGTAAAAAAAGCATTGTTTCACCAAGTACAAGCATGCATGCACAAGGTACAACTATGCATAAAATCCTAAATTATGCAAATAAGCAAAAATTGAAAGCATGGATGTAAAGAGAAAGAAAAGTTAACCTGAAAGTTTAAAACTTTAAGGAAAATAACAAGCAATAAAGAGTAGATCTAAGATTTAGCCTAAAACTATGCATGAAAATTAAATTGCAAATAAAGCACAAGAACAACTCAAAATCAAGATGATCTTAGACTTGATCTATGATCTAGATGTATCACTCATCTATATTCCATATCCAATTCTTAAGATCTAACAAGAAATCAAGGTGCTAAGGCAAAAAGCATAACATGAAGAACAAGCATAGAAATGAAGAACAAAGCATGGAAATAAAGCATAAAACATTAAATTGAAAGGAAACTTACTTGAATTAAGAAATAAAACAAGCTTGAATGTAAATTGCATCAAAGTAAATAATCCAAAGGAGTATTTAGATCTTCTTAGGCTTACAAACCCAAGGCCAAGTATGAAAGTAAATCTAAAACTAGGAAAAGAAATTACATGAAATCTTGAAATTGAATCAAAAACCTAAGAGAGAAGATTATCCAAGAGCTTAATTGAAATTTGATCCCCAAACCCAAGTTAGGGTTGGGAAGGGAGTTGTTATCCTTTCAATGGTGCAAGGTGTGGGCTTTATATAGTTGTTTGTAGGGACAAAAATATCAAAAACACCAAAAATCCCGCAGCCCTCAGCGTTGCAGTCGATCGACTGCAGGGGGTGCCGATCAACTGCTCAGTCGATCGACTGAAGGGCAGTTGATCGACTGCTCTACTTGCAAGACGTTGGCCTCTGCCCGGCAGTCGATTTCGGGGCTTTTCAGTCGATCCGACAGTCAATTTCTGACTTTGCAGTCGATCCTGGATGCTTTCGGGTCGAATCTCTCGTTTTCTAATCCAAATCGTCCGCCGAGCGAATATAATCTTTTTATCCACCTACAAAACAAGAATTTGAGCTTAAAAACCCAAAAATAACACAAACATCTCACATATTGTACTCTTAAAGCCAAAAAGAAAATAAACAAGAAAAGTCCTAAAACCTAACGAGAAACGACTCAAAACTACTAGACACGACGCTAAACCCTAACTAAAAATACGAGGAAAAACATAACAATTATATGCAAAAGACCCAGTGCCCAGAGCTCGCGCCCAAGTGCGCCCAGCCACCTCGAGCCAGATCGAGCCAAATCAAGCCTAGGGTCGAGCCAAGTGGCTAGGAAGGTCAACACAGGTCAATTTTGGTCAAACCCGGGAATCTCAAGCCTTAAAGACCAATTTGACCCATTTAACACTAATTAAACCTATTATAAATAAAACCCAACTCTCATTTTGTAAAAACACCTCCTCCTAACCCATGCTTGGGTTTGGGACTTAATTTCTCTCTCTATATATTTAATTTCAAGCATTTCCTTGGGTTTGTAAGCTCAAGAAGAATTCAAGTACTCCCTTGGATTTTATTTTGATTGTAATTGTTGGGATTTGATGGTACCGTCGCGCAGCGGAAAATAATTTTTTTTAAATAAAATGAATTTGAATCGTATTCAAATTGACGATGGACCATTTTAATTTTCAATTAATCCAAACAATGTTTTAATTACTTTATAAATGAAATAATTCGATTTTCGTAAAATCGAATAAGCATGGTCGGTTCCATAAAATATATATATATATATATAACAATAATATATATATGTATTATTATATTAAACATATATATATATATATATATAATAATTATATATATATTAATATGTTAATCATATATTTAAAGTTATATGTATACACATATAACATATATATATATATATATATAACATATTTATATACATACCAACATGCATGCATTTCCTTTTAAATATATATATATGTATCATATATCAAACGCATGTATATACATAATATACATATATAACCAACATACATAGCACACATATGTTTATCATATATATATGTATAACACACAGCATGCAATTAACATACACAGCACTCACATATAATATTGCAAATCACATACACAACACACATATGTAATATACAAACTGCATTCAAATATATATATATATATCATATATATATACAAACGAACAGCCATTTATACCTCACGATAATGGCGACGGCCCGGACGCAGCTCCGGCTTGGCAGACGGGTGCGAGGCGGTTGGATTCCCGGCTTGACGACGGCAGGACGCAGCTCCGGCTTGGCAGACGGGTGCGACGCGGAGGCGGCAGACCAGGCGCTCCGGCTACGAATTGGCGGCGTATGAACGGGCACGGAGGTGTCTGGGCTGCTGCGGCAGCGGCGCAAGCGTAAGCAACCTGTTCTTCTCGACAGCAGCGAGCGGTCTTCGAGTGTTGTAACTTCGGGCGTGGCAGCGGAATGATAGCAGCGGCAGACGGGAATGCGGCTGGCGCGATCGGACGGCAGGCTGCGAAGCGGAGGTGACGGTGGCGAAGTGGTCGGTCACTTGACTCCGACAATCGGTATCACACACCGAATGTCCCGACGTCCTCACGACGGAGCACTAGATCCGTCGAGGGATTGAGAACGACAAAAAATGAGAACCGAACGTTTCGGTGTGGCGGCGGCCGGCGGCAAGCGGCGACGGACCTGAGGTGGACGACTGGGAGGGTGGGCTAGGGTTCCGAAAAAATCCGTCTCTCGTGTTGTTGTTGGTGTGTTCTATTTTTATACCAAACTCTTTTCATTTCCTTTTTATAAAACCGCGTTCAGCTTTTATTATTATTTTTTTTTATTAATTAAAGCCCAACTCAAATTGTGGGCTGGCCCATTAAGAAAAATAAAAAACCAAGCCTTTTTAAATTTAATAAAATAGTATTGGCCCAATTAAAAATAAAAGACAAGCTTTTAATTTAATAAAACACTGGCCCATTAATATTAAATGGTTTATTGGGTCGACCCAATATTAAAATAAAAACCCCATTGGAATTAAATCATTTCTTACAAACGATAATTCCGAAAAATATAACAATTATATTTTCGCGTCCAAAATAATTTTCTCATACTTTTCTCAATTCATAATCATAATTATGAACCTTAGATTCAATCATATTGACATCTAACTATACTAAAATTAACAATTAATTAGCTATCATTTTCAATAATCAGGAAACACGTGGTGTGACCCTCAATGGTTCAGGTGTAAGCTAGCCGTGGGTTCACAACACATTGTGATTCGAACAACACATTGTTCTTATATGAACTCGTCCCTTAGAGTCCCTGATTAAATAAAACTCATTTTACTTAATCACTGGTCAAACCAGAACCCAACGAATTATGAGGCGCCTAGCAACAACGCATCATAATTCCCTAGATACAAATGAAGTGCCTCCAAGAACCTTGTGATATAGCTTATATGTACAGTACGATCCCTTCGCGATCTATGTCCCGATTGAACAAAAGTTATTGGTTCATCGAGACCTCTTTCTAGTTCAATAACTGTGTGTACGTTCTAGGTTCAAGATAATCCGTTCGTGTGTGAATTAGAGAAAGCACATTTCTCTAAACACCCCACTATCAGCTCTGGCCAGAGACTCCGAGGATTTATCAACCATCAGAACACACAGGACATCCATGACTTATCATGCGTCCGAATCCCCTACTACCATGCACAGACTTCCCACTAGATTCCCGACTATGTGAACGTTGCCCCTTTTTGATTGGCCTCCAAAGAGACACACGACAGGTCACAACATAGCCTGTCCTCTAATGAAGTCACG
>BMAC01000733.1:24403-57503 GCA_014905375.1 Phtheirospermum japonicum | reverse complement strand
TCTGAACTCTTTCGGATCGTCGCACCGATGGTTCAGGAGGTATATTAGTGGTTGGTTGAATTTGTTCATTCTCATGTGCTTGAACTTCGTTTTGTGGTTCTCGAACTTCTTCGAGTTCTACCATGCTGCCTTTTCTATCCAATAGAAATTCTTTCTCAAGGAAAGTGGCATTTCTTGAAACAAACACTTTTGCTTCAGAAACAAAGTAGAATTCGTATCCCATTGAATCTTGGGGATACCCCACAAAATAGCATAAATTGGATCCACTATCCAATTTATCTCCCATCAACCGCTTCACATAAGCGGGGCAACCCCATATCTTAATATGTTTGAAACTGGGTTTTCGGGAATGCCAAAGTTCATATGGAGTGGAGTTAACTGCTTTAGTGTTAACCCTATTCAGCAAATATACGACAGTCAGGAGTGCATGACCCCACAAGTATGCCGGTAGTTTAGTGAATCCCATCATATATCGAACCATGTCCAACAAAGTTCGATTCCGACGTTCGGAAACTCCATTCAATTGAGGATTTCCAAGAGGAGTCCACTGAGAGAGAATCCCATTCTCTTTTAAGTAGTCTATAAACTCGGTGCTCAAGTACTCTCCACCACGATCAGATTGTAGTTTCTTAATACGTCTCCCGAGTTGGTTTTCTACTTCGTGTCTAAAATCTTTGAACCTTTCAAAAGTTTCAGACTTMTACTTCATTAAGTACACAAACCCGTACCTAGAGTAATCGTCGGTAAAGGTGACGAAGTAGTTATAACCACCCCTAGCACTAACACTTAGTGGGCCACAAACGTCTGTATGGATCAAATCCACTAGACCTTCAGCACGTTCCATCTGCCTCTTATAAGGCGACTTGGTCATCTTTCCTTTAAGACAAGACTCGCAAGTCCCAAGTGTCTTCACATCCTCCAAGGAGAACAATCCATCACGAGCGAACTCATTTATCCTTCTCAAGGAAATATGACCCAATCTAGCGTGCCAAAGTTGTGCCGGGTTTAGACTATCATTTTTACGTTTCGCTGAAATAGTGTTAAATGGTATTTCATTAAGATTTAATTCATATAAGTTGTTAACTAGTTGTCCTTTACATATTACCTTATTATTCTTCTGTATCAAGCAAACAGAACTTCCAAATACAAAAGAAAAACCTTCAGAATCCAAAACAGGAATAAAAATAAGGTTTCGAATAAGAGTCGGTACATAAAGATAATTGTTCAAAACAACTTGATAATCAGAATTCAAAATAGTTAGATTTGTTATTATTTTTGGTAGAGGTTGGATAGATTGAGCATATTTTCATATTCATGTCTCCAACTTATTTTACCGTGTTTTGATCGTAATTTTTGCAATTGGGTGATTATTCTTTTCCCCATACAACTAAGTAGTTGAGGAAGCCCAGTACTTAAAAGATGAAGATTACAAACCATTGCGAGAACCGAGAGATAAGAACGAGCAAATTGGCAAAATAGTAGCATATTTACCGTTAAACGAGGCGCAAGGAGGAAGCCATTGATCAACGGCCAGCGTCGATGCGTCGTCGATGCCACTGCGCTGCCGGTGTTGATCGACTAGACCATCGATGACCGTTCGATGACATCTTTGTCCCCATCGACACAATGCTTGTCGATCGACGGATAGTCGACGCAGACCCAAAAACATGATTTTTAAGGAAACTCTCATTCTAGTTTTTGGGAACCTATATATATATATCCTTCCTCCATAACATCGATTCAAGATTAAGAGAGAAGATTGAAGATCACAAGTTCTAAAGCTCCATTCCTTCGCTTTATGATTTGTTCTTTGATTGAGATCGCTTTCCTTTCTCCGGATTCACTAGAGAATCACTGCTTTCTGGATATTACTAAGTACTCTAAACTCTTTAATTACTTTCTAGGTTAGTTGTTAGTTAATTATTTATTTATGATATTTTGTTCTTTCTTTTCGAATTTTAAACTATTTGTTGCTTGAGTACCTCGAATTTAGTAGACAATATAGATCGTAATCTTTTCCCTTTCAATTTCGTTTCGTTTATTTATGTTTGGTAATTATAGTAGTAATTCTGTTCATGTTCTTTAATTTTTTTTCTATTTCTAGAACCCTAGTTATAGTTTTTAGTTTATTTAGCTTTTAAGTCTATTTTATTAATTAGTATAGTTTATTAGTTTTCAACAATTGTTCTTGCCTTTTCAATTTGTAGTTTATAAAATCAAAAACCTCAAAAATACTTGTTCTTGTGTGATATTGTGACTAAATAAGCATCTAAAATTCCAATTTTCAATTCCTCGAGATTCGACTCGGTTTAAACTTACCAACCTAGAAGTGAACTCGTACTCTTGCGAGCGAACTTCAAAGCTTTGGCAAACTTATTTTTAAAAGTAGGTACGGAAAGTCCGAATCAAAATCTTGGCACTGTTGTCGGGGAACCGGCAAAGGTTTTGAAGATGTTTGTTCATATCACTTTTTGTTTATCCACCTATTTGTATAATTAAACTTGGGTTAAGTTTTTGCCATTCGATACGTTGATGTGTTGTTGAGTGCATGTAGGGTAGACGATCACTTAAACCAAAGCTTGCACCGTTAATTGACAATTTTCATCGATCCAATAGAGCAAGGCCCAAACCTATTTCCCTTCCCGCCAGTAATTCTTTCGACACTACTGATACATTGTACGACGAGATTCCAGTAGCAATGTCAAGACACGGAAAATCTTTTCATTCTGAGAAAGCCGATATTATACGATCCAAAGCAGACCGGCACAACGATAGGGGAGTTTACGGTAGTGAGCCACTTCATTTCAGGAATCCAAAACATTCCAGAACTTATTGGGCAGACCGCCAGCTGAGCATGGAGAACAAAGGTTGGGATGACAGAGATAGAGAGAAGGATGATCGTCATGATGAACGTGATGAAGATTACAAAAGATCCCCCTCCAGAAATAGACGTGTGAATAAATGGTTAAATCAAGAGAACCACCGTTATGAAAGGAATAATTCTGATGAGAGGTATGTGCACGAAGAAGAGTATGAGAGATTTCATGATAGAGATAGAATTCCACGACGCGCACGAGAGCCTCGTCAGCGGGATTTGGCATGCCCACAGGTTGGACCTTACAGTTCTACTATCGTGTTGGGATGGGCTGCCAAAGATTTTGAGTTGAACCAAACTTTGCTAACCAGCTTTCGACTTTTCATGGTCAAGCTCACGAAGACCCGTTGGACTTTATACAGGAGTTTTATGCCGTAGTTAGTGGAATTCCACCCGTGGGACTTAGTCTCGAAGAGTTGCAAATGAGATGTTTCTTGAGCAGCCTGAAAGATAAAGCTATGCCTTGGCTTCTCTCTCTAGAGCCGAGATCACTAACAGAATGGGAGTATGGTTTATGATAAATTCATGAACTAGTATTATTCAGCCCAGACGATGAGGCAGCTTAGGAGGTAAATTGCTAGTTTGATCAGCACGATGGTGAGTTATTCCATGAAGCATGGGAGTGCTATAAGGCACTTTTGCAAGTGTGCCCACATCACAACAGTTCCCTTGATATGGTGAATCATTATTTCTATGAAGGGCTATCGCTGATATGCAATAGTCAAGCTGAGACAGTGTCCGAAGGTGATTTTGGGGATTTGACTGCTCCAGAAGCCAAGAGGGTGTTAGAGATGACGAGCGAAAAACCCAGGCAAACAAATTCTCGGGCTCGAAAACTTAAGGTAAATGAAGTCTCTGTAACTCAAAAGGAAGACAACAAGAGGTTCGAGAAAATGGCTAAAGAGGTGGCAGCCCTAAAAACCGAGCTAGCGAGTCAGGATTCTTCGAAAAAGGTTATTGAAGTATGTGGTCGTTGCGGAGCACTAGGGCATTTGGCCAATATATGCCCAGTGACGTTTGATGTAGAGCCACAAGAGGAAGTTAGTGCCATTCAGAATTATAACGGCCAACCTCCTAATTCTGGGAAGAAATTTATAAAGGACTGTAACCCCTACTCGAACACGTACAATCCAGGGTGGCGTGATCATCCGTATCTCAAGTTTGGTCCTGGGAGACCAAATCATATGCCGATGCCTCTGCAAACTAACCCACAGAACCAGATGATCAATTGTTGGTGTGGTAGAAAAATTAAGTAGCTAAGACCATTCGCAATCGGGATGGACTTATGCAATTGACTATGCAGGTAAATGACCTTTCTAAGATTGTGAAGAATATGGAGACGATTATGGGTCAAATGGGGGCTTCTATGGAAAAATGAAGAACGAAAAGGACAAACTTCCAAGTCAACCAGAGCAAGCCTTAGATGTTCATGTCCTTTAAAATGGGAAGAAGATTGATAATGGTGTAGTCGAGCAAGAGGAGGAAGAAGAAGAGGTGTCCACAGTTCCGACGCCGGTTCTACAGAAAGAAGGCGCAACCAAACTGGTGGACCAGATGCATAAGTCACCAAATCACTATATCCCAGTATCCATTAAGGGGACAATCCCAAACCAAGCCCCTACTCAAACGCCTATTAACGATCCCAGTCAGTCCTCGAAGTCGCAACCAGTGCAGAAAATAACCATGATTCGTGTTCCAGTTCCTTTTCCAAGTCGCCTACGTCCAGCCAAAGAAAATAAAAAATTCACGGAGCTTTATAATTTGCTGAAGAATGTGAATGTTAACCCTCAGCATATGTGAAGTTTTTCAAGGAGCTTGCTTTGAGAGATAGGCATTTGGCGGCAAACCAGCGAGTGGATTTGTAAAAAGAGGTTAGTGCGATTTGCAAGAAGCCGTTGCCTCCAAAGAAAAAAGATCCCGGGATTTCTGCATCACTATTTCGCTCGGGAATGGGTAGACAATGCGCGGAATGCTTGATCTTGGTTCCATCATCATTTTGATGCCATACTCTCTCTATAGGAAATTTGATCTTGGGACCATGAAGCCGACCACCATGTGAATCCAATTGACAGACCGACCGATTAGGTACCCTTTAGGTATTGTTGAGGACGTTTTGGTGCAAATTGGTGATTTAGCAGTTCCGGTTGATTTTGTTATTTTGGATGTTGGTGAAGTGACAGATGAGAGCAAGGAACATACTATTTTATTGGGTCGTCCGTTTATGTTTACTTCTCATGCATTGATAGATGTGAATAAGGGTAGGATGACTATATCAATTTTTGGCGAATCGGTGACATTTTCACTTAAGGATATCTATAATACTCCTTCATCAATCATGCGAGATGAGTGTTCGTTTGTTGATTCAATTGAGTCTTGCGTCAATGAGCTTAAAAGCATAATTATTTTGGATGAGTCGGACGTCGAGGACGACGAGGATTTTTTGAGTGGGGAGGAGGTAGCTGAATTACTTGGGATTTATTTTTGTGAAATTGAAGTTGGCCTTGAAGAAATTGATTTTGAATTGTGCGAGATGTCTAACGCACCTGAGCTCGACCCGAAAGTGGAGTTGAAACCACTACCTAGTCATTTGAAGTACGTTTTCCTCGAGCCCAACGAAACAAAACCCATCATCATATTTTCAGTGTTGACGGAAGATGAGGAATAGGAGCTGATTTTGGTGTTGATTAAGTATAAAAAAGCTATAGGATGGAGCATCAGCGTTTTGTTGTTACAAGAATTTGATGTTGAAATTAGAGATAGGAGTGGTTGTGAGAATGTTGTAGCTGATCATTTATCTAGGATGGTGATAGAGAATGATTTGAATGAGCATGTTATGATTGATGATCTATTTCCCTATGAGAATACACATGTTCTTAGAATGTTGATACTTCTTGGTATGCTGATGTAGTAAATTATCATGCGTGTAAAATTGTGCCTGACCATTTATCCTACCAAGAACGGAAGATATTTCTACATAAATGCAAGAGTTACTTTTGGGATGATCCATACGTGTTTAAATGATGCAAGGATGGATTGATCAGAAGATGTGTCCCTGATGAAGAGAAGACGAGTATCTTGTATTTTTGCCATGATCTTGGAGGGCACTTTGGATCTCAGAAGACGGTGTTTAAAGTTCTTCAAGCCGGATTCTATTGGCCGACCTTATTTGCTGACGCGCATGAGTATTGTAAGACTTGTGATAATTGCCAACGAACTGGAAACATTGGTAAGAGGGATGAGATGCCATTGGTGCCTAGTCAAGTTGTAGAGATCTTCGACGTTTGGGGCATAGACTTCATAGAACCATTTCCCAAGAGTGGCGAATTTGAGTATATACTGGTTGGAGTTGACTACGTGTCCAAGTGGGTGGAAGGGATTCCCACTCGTAAGGAGAATGATGAGGTAATGCTTAAATTCTTGCAAGAAAATATCTTTAGTAGATTTGGAGTCTCGAGAACGATAACCAGTGATGGTGGTAGTCACTTTTATAACCGAGCTTTTGAGAAACTGATGTCTAAGTATAGGGTTCGGCATAAGGTGTCCACTCCATATCATCCACAGACTTCGGGACAAGTCGAGACCAGTAATCGTCAGTTGAAAGCCATACTCGAGAAGACAGTGAGGCCAAACAGGAAGGATTGGGTGACGAAGCTTATTGATGCATTGTGGGCTTATAGGACAACATACAAAATGGTGCTAGGTATGAGTCCTTTCCGGCTTGTTTATGGGAAAGCGTGTCATTTGCCAATGGAGTTAGAGCATAGAGCGAGTTGGGCTATTCGTACGTTGAATATGGATTACGATGAAGCTGGTGATTATAGGAAGCTAGAGCTGACTGAACTTGAAGAGATCAGAGATGAGGTGCATGATAGCGCGTGGACGCAAAGGAAGAAGATGAATGAGCGTCACGACAAGAAGATTGTTGATAAGTAGTTAGAGGTTGGTAAATTAGCTCTGCTTTATAATTCTACACTTAAATTGTTTCCAGGCAAGATCAAGTCAAGGTGGAGTGGACCATTTTTTATTAAAGAGATAAATGAGTTTGGAGCGGTCACTTTATACGATGGGGAAACACTCTTGTCAGTCCGGACTAACGAATCATCCGTTAGGCCAAGACTTCATACCGCTACATTATAGTACAAAACCAATACATTATCGTAAAAAATCAATACATCATAATACTAATATATCATAATACAAAAACTAATATATCATAACACTGGTCAGATATTTATAAAAAATAATACTTTTGAATACAAAAACCAATACATCATAGTTAAAAAACCAATATATTATAGTATCGAATCAGATGGCCTAACGGGTCATGACCTGTCAATCTGTCCTAACGCAAGTCTTTTCCTATACGATGAGAGTAAGGATTCGACTTTTCAATTCAACGGGCATAGATTTAAGCTTTATCATGATGGGATGTTGACAAATCAAGATCATGAAGTGGTGGAGTTAGTGGATCTACCTCAGGCTGAAGATTGATCGCTAGAAGTCTCTTCGAGCAAGCGACGTTAAAAGACGCGCTTCTTAGGAGGCAACCCAAGCTCTTCATATCTTTTTGAAATTTCTGTATATTTTATCTCTAACATTCCCTTGTTTTTGTTTTTGTCGTGTGTTGCTTCATTTTCCTTTATTGTTAGAATAGTTGGAGGAACTCTCGCAGGTTTGGACTTTCGATTGAAGGACATTGATCATTTGAGTGAAAACTAGGCGTAGGAAACATGCCGTCGATCGATGCTGCCCGTCGATGCGTCATCAATGCAACTTTGCTGCCGGCATCGATTGACAGGCCAATCGATGATCAGTCGAAGAAGTCTCTGTCCCGATCGACTTGACGCTTCGTAGATCGATGTTCATGATTCGACAAGCTCTCTATGTCGATGCTCCTCATCGATCGATGATTCTTACGTATTTGTCATGTTTTTGTACATATTTCGAGTCATAATTAAGTCTTTTTGTTATCTTTTTCGGGTTAAGATTAGGCTATTTTGCATAGTTTTGCATTCTACAGCTTTTTACTTAACTTTCCGACATTTCGATCATTAATTGGTCCTTTTGAGATGACTTTGGTATTTTCTCATGCAGCTAGAGCGTTTGACGAATCAGGGAGACGAGAACGAGAAAATCAGCGCCCGAAAGTAGCCACAAGGAAACTTATCCGGTCTGATGGTTCCGATATCCGACTGGATTGATCTTCTAAACTCGCACCGATCGGATGACCTGGCAGATGAACCTACTGGATTAACATCCGTTCAGATGGATCTAACATCCGACCGAATTGGCTGGAAGAAACCCCCATTCGGTCGGATACTTCTGACCATCTGGCCGGATGCAGGCGTTACAAACTCGYATTTTGAAATGATTTTKAGTTACGCTGGGCATTGATGGGGGTCTGGAAGCTACAAYAGACCGGGGATTGACAGACATGATGCCGAAAAATCCAATCGACGATCCTCAAATCAACCAAACGCCACAACACTTCCGGAACCGATTAGAAGACTGAGCTTTCGATGCTTGGGCAAATCAGGAATTCAAGTACAACCARATTGGTAATGGTGGGCCCCAGCCCCAAAACAACCAACGGAACCAAGAGTACGAGAACCAAGATCGAGAACCAAATAAGTARCGAAACAGAGGAGAAGGGCAACAGTATCACGCTTGGTAGGGTGAATATGCCCGGAACAACATGTACGAGGAGGAGGATTACGGGCATTATGACAATGATCAATACTTTGAGAATCGTGAAGCACTACTGCAGAAAGGGGAATTCACGACGCTTTTCTAAGGGTTTCTACGCCGATTTTGGAACCGCCGTTAAATCCACCGCCGTAGTTTTTTACAGCGGTTGTTCTTGAATCGCRGTGGAAAAACAATGGCAGTGGATTCTACGGTGGTTCCAAAACTGCCGTAAAAACGTCACTTTTTACGGCGGTTCTCTAAAAATACCTTCTTGAAAGTCTGTTTTAGAACGGACATTTTACGGCGGTATTAAAAATACCTTTTAGAAAGTATATTTTCCATAACGAATTTTTAAAAATACCTCCTAGAAAGTAGTTAAAAAATTGAAAAAAAAAAAAGAAATGAAAGCAGGTGCACAAAAATTGGCAATATATAATATTTTGAATATATTAATTATTTCAACAAAAAAAAAATTAAGAATTAATACTCCAAAATAATTAAGAATTTCCATCAACATCATCCATGATTGTCAATGTGACTATGACACAGTTCAACACTAACTAATACGTACAAAGGTTAATTAAACTAAGCATACTACTAATTATTTATGCATTTTTCGAATTACTCATTTAAGGTTCCCAGAATGTTATCATCATGGAACAGATGGTACCTGAAACATTGATCATCATCAAAATTATCAGTCGCTAGAGGAAAAAAAAACTATTTTAATTGGCTTCAATAGATCAAACATAGAATTATATTCCCTATAGCCGATCTAGAATGAATAAACACACTGTTTTATGAGTTTTTATCCTCAATGTACATAAAGACATAGCAATAAGACACTGTATGTACATGTATATATAAACTAGCTGTATGTACATGTATATATAAACTAGCTTGAAAATGGACCATGTGTACCAGATTGGCCAAGAGAGTTTAATAACATTCTTGAATTGCCTAGCTTTTCTTATTTATTTTATTTTTAATAAAAAATGACCCCTCTTAAAATTGACTTACAACATTMGCTTTGTTTTTTTTCCCTAATAAAATTCCATGTTTAAATAATTGCATCCCAGATCARAAACTTTTGATCCCTTTGTAAGCATTACATAATAGATTACGAATTATCGAAAAATCTTATTCAGATTGATCATAATCACATGACCATGCATGCTCACCATCATCATCACATAACATGGTTAACATGGAAAATTAAAACATAATAGAAAGGCAAAACTTACATGTTTTAACAAGAATGGCTCCAATCATTACATTCCATGCACACATCACCACCATTTTTTCTTTTTTTTCTTTGTTCCTTTTTGTCTCGAGTGCGCTTATGTAAACACTAAGCCCACCTGGAACTGTTGCTCATTGGCTCATATCATAAACCCCTTCTCTTATAAATATGCTTCTCTTCATGCATTTCACCCTCACAAACTCAAAATCATCTTAAAAAAGAAAGTCCAAAATTAAAACTCTTAAAAAATTAAAATCATCATGATTCCAACATAAATCCAAGAAATGAACTACTTCACTCACCAAAACCCACTAATTTTCCCCGCCAACTTCGTCTCAATGCAAAACAACTTGTACCAGAATAATCAGACCCTATTAATCACCGGGCCCCACGACTTTGTAACCAACAACTCGACATCCGACGAGGCGGAGGATTATAATCAGGTTAGCGTTATCGACAAGAGGAAACAGAGGAGGATGATATCAAACCGGGAATCGGCTCGGAGATCGAGGATGCGCAAGCAGAGGCACCTCTATGAGCTCTGGTCCCAAGTAGTTCGTCTTTCAAGTACTCCCTTGTATTATTAATTCCTTTCAATTTCAATCAAACTTTTGGATTCTCCATTTAATTTTAGTAAGTTTTCTTTTAATTTCATACTTTGTTCTTCATTTATTTTATGCTTTATGCCTTAGGTGTTAGAATCTGTGCTTGATCTTGTGAATCATCCATGGAATCTAGTTGAGTGACACAATTAGATCATAGATTGAGTCCTATATCGTTTAATTTCACGTAATTTCATATGTTTCATGCATTTTTCTTCATTTCATGCCTTTTGTCTTAGCACCTTAAATTCATGTTAGATCTTAAGAATTGGCTATGTAATCTAGATGAGTGACACGTCTAGATCATAGATCGGGTCTTGGATCGTCTTGATTTTGAGTCTTTCCTATGCTTTATTTGCAATTTTATTTTCATGCATAGTTTTAGGTTAAATCTTAGATCTACTCTTTGATACTTGTTATTTTCCTTAAAGTTTCAAACTTTCCCATCAATTTTCATTGCTTTATCCATTCATACTTTCAATTCATGTTAATTTGCATTATTTAAAATTTTATGCATAGTTGTACCTTGTGCTTTGAGCCGAACTTTTGTGTTCCTTTCAAAATTGCAGCTGAGGGCATAATCAAGTTTTAATTAAAATAATTTATTCGAAAGCATTTTAAAAAGTTTTTATTACTGCACCGTCTTCATCCTGCTCTTATGTTTCTCTTTTGTTCGCTTCCAGGATTGATTGTCTTGCCTCTGTATTCTGGACTGACTCGTGCGGATCAGGTCATTTTATATGGTTTAACTGAAATGATTAAGGATGTTCTTGTTGTCTTGAGACTTGATACTTTTGATCTTTTCAATTCTTATTTATTGTTTATTTATTATCAAACAATAGGGGGCCCATGAGCTTATTATCCTAGGTCGGAAAAAGTTGATAGGAACATGTGTTATGGTTTCATGAGTATCTGAAAATACCCTGACCTCATGTTAATCTTGGAAAAGTATTTTGCCCCATGTAATTCATCCAATAACTCACCTATCACAGGTATATGGTAATCATGTTTAATGGTCAATTGGTTTAGGTACCTTTAGTCAACACATATTCTCCATGTAGAAAAAATGACAGGAGATGCAAATGGGCTCTTACTGTTCTCTAGTAGCGTGGTGTGAGGCGTCGAAAAACTGACCCATGTTTCGGAAAGCCACGATAGGGCCGTTCAAGAAAACAAGAGGCTAAAGGATGAAAACTCGGGCCTTCGACAAATGGTGATGGATCTGCAAATTAGCAATTCTTATGATATTTTGAGGGATTTTGACGACATTTCGTGCAACACGGCTCATTTCATGGATGAGTCGTCGGATCAGTCCGTGACTACTTTGCTTCACTGAGAATGAGCTGAGATGTGTTATTTTTGTTTTGTTTTGTTTTTTATGTGTACTATTCGACTTTGATGGTAATCAATGTATGCTAGGTTTAAGAGGCATATGATCGAACACCTTCTGTGCTACGTTTTGTAAACCATAGAAGTTCAAACCAGTCATTGTTAACCACCAATTTTCAGATATATCACACAAAGATAAGGAAAAAACAAAAAATAATGATTTCAGGTGTTTTACCTGAATGCGCATCCTATTTGAAATTATAATTGGGGCTTGTTGCAGCTCGGATTTCATCGGGTTACTTTGTTCAAGCGGTTGGTTGAAACAGCCAAGCCGATCAAGATTGGCCCACCACCGCCACCCTCCAGTGGACTGCCTGGATCATTGAACTCAGATGAAGCAAGAGACTTTGAACTACCCCTCAAAGACCAGTTTTACCTTTAGCCAAAGGAAAAAAGATTGATTACGAAAGCACAACCATATAAGAGATTGATTTATCAAACACAAAATGACGTCACTACTGAAAATGCAGTCAATTCCAAATTCCAATTCTCAATTATGTTATACATACCAACCCCAATAAATATATAGGGTTTCTGCATTTGAAACAGAGTAAAGATAAACTTATGCTATTAATATATTCCGTGTTCTTGCAGATATAGGCTTGCCGGAATTCAAATTAGGGTTTGAAGATTTAACCTGACTCCGAGGGGAGTGATAGAGCGACGGCTGAGAGAGATCAGGGATTGAAATCATAACAGGCTTCCCGTTCCTTGCCTTAGTTTCGGTGGAATAGATGGCTAGAAGGATGGCCTCGAAGCCGGAGAGAGAGATCGGTCCAACGGCAGCGGGATGGTGGATACGCAAGAGGTAGACGACGAAGATGATCGGGAGATAGGAGAGGACGATGAGGTAGACGGCCTCATTAATCTTAGAAGTCTCTGGAATTTTATCATCTATTTTGGCCGATGCATCAAAAATTGATTCCTTCAAAATTTTTTGATAAAGAAAGAGACATTAACGTGGCAGACGGTGGATTCTACGATGGTTCTAATGGAACCGCCGTTAAATGTCATCTCATTCACGACAGTTCTAATGGAGTCGATGTTAAATCCAGCGAACTAATTAACATATGAACTAATTAACGGCGGTTTTAAGAGAACTACCGTGAATACCTGTTAATTTACGGCAGTTCTACAAGAACCGATGTTAATTAGTTTAGATTTAATGGCGGTTCTCTTAAAACCGCTGTAAAATGTATTCTACGGCGGTTTGAAGAGAACCGCCGTTAATTTATGGATTCAACATCGGTTTTCTGGAAAACCGCCGTAAAACATATTTAACTGCGGTTTTCCAGAACCGCCGTGTATGAGGCGCCGTGAAATTTACATTCTTCCGTAGTGAAGATTATGGTAGATGAAGAGAATATAGAGGACGTGCTAATTTTGGTAAGGGACGAGGACCTCGATATCCAAACGAACGTCGACAAGGTGACATTGTGTGTCTAACCATTGGTCCATACAGCTCAGCCATAGTCTTAGGCCCTGCGGCCTGAGATTACGATCTGAACTCCAATAATGTAGCCAGCTTTTACGGAATTCCAAATGAAGACCCACTCAATTTCATTCGAGAGTTCTACGCGGCGGTGTCAGGAATTCCCAACTGGGGATTAACCGAAGGGCAACTTAGAATGAGATGCTTTCTAAGCAGTTTGAAGGAAAAAGCTAAGTTGTGGCTTCTATCGTTACAACCTAACTCCGTAACTAATTGGGAGATGGTTTACAAGAAGTTCATGTGTAGGTTTTACTCGGCCCAAACAACGGCGAAGTTGAGGAGAGAAATCACCACTTTCGAGCAAATGGACAGGGAGTCCTTTCATGAGGCGTGGGAGTGTTACAAGGGGTTACTCCAAGCGTGCCCACATAATAATAACAGCGCTGAATTGGTTAACAACTACTTCCATGAGGGCTTGCTACCAATTTATAAGCAACAAGTGGAGATGAAGGCCGACGACCTTGGAGATTTGACCACAAGGGAAGCATGGGAGCTTTTCGAGTTAATGGGTGGAAAATCGCAATATACAAGCTCAAGACCAAGAAAAATATAAGTGAACGAGGTTTTAACTTCTCGAGAGGAGAATAACAAGATTGAGGAGCTCACGACACAAGTCGCCTTGTTTATGAACATGATGAAGCGAGAGGAGAAGTTGTCTCAATCGTCACACGAAAGATGTGGGATTTGTGGAGCATTTGGACATGGAGCTAACGCATGTCATGCAATGTTTGACGAGGATGAGGACGAAGAGGTGAACGCCATGCAAAACTTCCAACCCAACAACAAACCGGGTCAAAAGGTCATAAAAACCTACGACTCTTACTCCAACTCATACAATCCAGGTCTCCGAGACCATCCGAACCTCAGGTACGGCCCGAGGAGTCCTAATTACGTGCAAGTGCCTAAACAAACGGACCCTCAATACTTGGAACCACCTCCCCCAAATAGAAATCAAGGAGGCCCGGGTAACTATAAATCATATCCGAATAAAGGCCAAGGGAACTATTAACAACGCTCTCCACAAGGGCAAAATAACTCTGGCCAACAACAATACCAAGCTCCACAACAATAACAACAAGTTACACCGAAGAGTTACGATTAGGGCGACAGAGGCAAGAGATTGAAACCTTACGCAATAGAGAAGAGAATCTTTGCACCATCGAGGAAAATAAGCTTACAAAGAAACAACTGGATAAGTTGGAAATGATGTTGGGATGAATCTACGCGTCATTAGCAAAATGCGGATCCGACCCCGAAAAATTGCCCAGTTAACCCGTACAATAAATGACAATACATGTACTTCGGGGAGGGAAGAAGGTTGATAACAAGATCGGGGAGTTGGAGGAGGAAGATGTTGAGAACGAGCCAAAATTGAAAGAAAAAGAAGCAACCACTAACGTGCCACCTTTTAACTGTAAAAAGGCGGCAATTGAGGGTATCCATAAGTCCCAAAATAGATACGTCCCAGGCTCCATCACCGGGATTTTTCCATCCAAGGAAGACGATTCGAGAAAGGAAGTCTACAAAAGACCAGGAAGAGAAGTTGGGATATCATCCATTATCCACCGTCCGGTTTGTGAAAGACTGGGACAAGAACCATTTCTCGAACCTCTTGGGGATGATAACCCAAGAGCGTTCTTGAATCGTTTTTCATTTCATCTTCCTTTCCAGAACAAAACTTTTATTTTTTAGTTTACAGTAGATCGTAGATGGTTAATCGCTACTCGGATTTGTGGACGAAGGTTTCATACACGTTAGTTTAAAGCTCTTGTTTGAATGATGTCATTTCCTTTCGATAATTAGTAAGTTTCTAATTTTTGTTTTTAATTATTCTAGCTTGTGCGTTGATTATATGTTGTTGAGGTGTTTGATATGTTATTGGTGGTGGTTAGTTTAATTTCAATTCTCGTAATACTCGGTGTTTGATACTTAGAACTTCTTTGATAATAGTAATTGTTACTTTCTCAATTGTTAATGTTGCTTTTTCCAATCTTTTCGTATTTGTTCGGATGTTCATGTTGGGTTATGGTAAATTTTTGGATTGTTGATGAGTGCTAGTTAGGGTTTACGAGTCTTAGTGATTGGAATCATTTAGAGCCATTGATTGGAATCGTCGGGTGTTTGATCTACACGTTGGGAGTGACAACCCCAACTCGTAGATTAAGTATTCGACGAAATGCCAATTGATCGTGGAGATGATTCTAAGGCCCTAGACCCCCATTTTATTAATCTTTTAAAAGTTATTGATCTTTAATTTCGTTTTAAAATTCGTTGTTAAAACTTTTATAAACTTTAAGTTAAGTTCTTGCATAGAGATTGACACTCTCTTTGCAAGATTATTTTTAAATTGCTCGTAGTATAAACATTGCTTTTAGATATAAAAATTCTCAAATCAAAACCCTTTGATCTACGTGTTTAGTTTAGACTTGTTATCATTTTCTCGTTCGTAAAAACAAACATAAAATCTACCTCTGATTAGCCTTCCTCGAGAGAATCGACTCGAGTTAACTTGCCAGTCTACGGTGACCCCGTTCTCTTGTGGGCGAACTAAAACCTTTTCAAAGTAGACACGCATTGTTTAACTAGAATTAATTTTGGAAGGGACATCCAAAACATCCAGTTGGATAAGCAAAGAATCTGACCAGATTGGAGGACAGAAGGAAACATCCGGTCGGATAATCAAAGAATCTGACCGGATCGTGTGGACGGAAGCAACATCCGGTCAAGAATTCGACCAAATTAGAGGACAGAAGGAAACATCCGACCAGATTGACGGGGAGAACCAGTCGGATCTCAGAAAAATCAATTTATCCGACCAGACATATGGTAATATCTGATCAGACAACTAGACAGAATCTTCATCTGACCAGATGAGGACTGGTATCCAGCAGGATACCATTCTTGAGCAGGGCAATTCCAATGTTTCCAAGCCACAACGAGTCATACATGACCCCGTGCCATTCCCAAATCGACTTAAGCCAGCAAAGGAGAGCAAGAAATTCATGGAACTCTATAACATGCTGAAGAACGTAAACGTCAACCTTCRACTTCTTGACGTGATCAAAGCAATGCCAGCTTATGTCAAAATCTTCAAGGAACTTGCATCAAAAGAGAGACAGATGGAAACAAACGRACGGGTGGTGTTATCGAAAGAAGTGAGCACCATATGTCACCAGCCACTACCACCGAAAGTGAGCAATCCAGGGAGTTTTTGCATCATAATAACTCTTGGGGATAGACAAAAAGCACGAGGAATGCTCCATTTAGGGGCAGGGATCAACWTGATGCCCTATGCCCTTTACAAATAGTTCAACCTTGGGGAGATGAAATAAACAAGTATACGATTTCAACTAGCCMACCATTTTAGTAGAAGTCGGCTCTTTAGTGGTCCRCYTGGACTTTGTGATACTGGACGTTGGGGAGATGGCCAAATCAAGCAAGGAGCACACTATTCTTTTGGACAGACCATTCATGGCAACATCACATACCATGATCGACGTGCGACAATGAAGAATGACCCTTTCCGTGTTTGACGAATRAGTTATATTTTTACTCAGAGACATCCAGAATGCCCCATCACCTTTGTTGAACCCTGATTGCTCTTATKTTGATCRTGTGGACCAATGTGTGAGTGAATTATTCAGTGTCMTACCTTTAGAAGTGTTGAACYCCGAGGATGARGATTTTGATTCGAGTGCAGAGCGGGTAGTCAATCTATGTGTGATTGAGGAAGAAGATATGGGCAAAACGTCCATTGGGCCAGTACTGGAACCTAAAGTGGAATTGAAACCACTTCCGAGCCACCTAAAATATGTCTTTCTTGAGGCCAACGAGAGAAAAACTGTGATAATTTTTGRGGAGTTAGTGGAGAATGAACCATTCATGGACCAGTTGCTCGACAAGCTAGCGGGAAACGAGTACTATTGATTTTTGGATGGCCTCTCCGGCTACTATCAAATAGTGATAGCTCCGGAGTATTAGAAGAAGACGACATTCACGTGCCCTTTTGACACGATTGCCTACCGGAGGATGCCATTRGGTCTGTGCAACGCACCAGCGACTTTCCAAAGAGGCATGCTCTCCATATTCACCGAGTTCATTAACGACTTCCTCGAAGTCTTCATGGACGATTTTTTGGTATATGGCTCTTCCTTTTCTAATTGCTTAAATAATTTGTATAAAGTGCTTGAGCGATGCGTTGAGTCTTGTCTAACTTTMAGTTGGGAAAAATCAAATTTTATGGTGAAAAGTGGGATTGTACTTTGTCATGTGGTTTTGAGTAAGGGGATGGAAGTCGATAAAGCTAAGATAGATGTTATTGAAACCCTTTCGCCCACTAGAGATGTAAAAGGGATTAGAAMCTTTCTGGGACATGCGGGCTTTTATCGGCGTTTTATAAAAGATTTTTCCAAAATTTGCCGCCCATTGTGTAATTTATTGAGTAAAGATGTGCCTTTTGATTTTGKTGATGAATGTCTTAATGATTTTAATGTCTTGAAAGAAAAACTCACACAGGCACATGTTGTTGTTTCACTTAATTGGTCCCTTTCGTTTGAAATTATGTGTGATGCGTCGAACGACACGGTGGGGGCTYTTTTGGGGCAACGTGCTGATAAGTTGCTAAGGGTCATCTATTATGCTAGTTTCATGTTAAATAGTGCCCAACGCAATTATACTACTACTGAACGTGAACTATTTGCCGTTGTATTTTCATTAGATAATTTTCGTTCTTACATTGTTGGTTCTAAAATAATTATGCATACCGATCATGCGGCTTTAAGCCACCTGTTTGCAAAAGTCCAAAGTAAGCCTAGGTTGATTCATTAGATTCTCCTTTTGCAGGAGTCCGACGTTGATATTAGGGATAGAAAAAGGGTGCGAAAATATGGTGGCCGATCATTTGTCTCGCTTGTTAGTAGATAGTGAGTCTAGCAAGCATAACTTTGTTGATGACATTTTTCCTTATGAGGAATGCTAACACTATAGATAACGTTGTTGATCCTTGGTATGCCGATTGTGTTAATTACCTTGCTTGCAATARTATCCCTAACAAKCTTTATACCCAAGAAAGGAATAGGTTTTTGTTCAAATGCAGGAGCTTCTTTTGGGATGACCCGTACTTGTACAAACATTGCAAGGATGGACTTTATTGGAGGTGCATCCCGGACGAAGAGAAGATTGACATTCTGAGGTTTTGCCACGATGAGGGAAGACATTTCAAAAGCCAAAAAATACGACATTCAAGGTCCAACAATCTGGATTCTATTGGCCCTCACTCTTCACCGATGCGTACCAGTATTGCAAGACATGTGACAACTGCCAACGATCAGGCATAATAGGGAAGAAGGATGAGATGCCGTTGGTGCCAAATCAAGTTATCGAGATCTTTGATGTGTGGGGCATTGATTTCATGGTCCCATTCCCAAAAAGTGGATATTATGAGTACATACTCGTTGGAGTTGTCTATGTGTCAAAGTGGGTGGAGGCGATTCCCACCCGAAAAGCTAATTCTGATGTCGTGCTCAAATTCGTCCAAGAAAACATTTCCAGCCATTTTAGAGTGCSAAGGACGATAATAAGTGACGGTGGCATCCATTTTTGCAATCGTGCATTCGACCGATTGATGAGCAAATACGGACTGCGGCACAAGGWAGTGACTCCCTACCATCCACAAACATCAGGACAAGTGGAGACGAGTAACCGACAAATTAAAGCTATTTTGAAGAAGACGGTGAAACCAAACCACAAAGATTGGGCGACAAAGTTGGTGGATGCATTATGGACATATCGAATGGCCCACATGACGGTTTTGGGCATGAGCCCACGTCGGCTAGTGTACGAAAAAGCTTGCCACCTGCTGGTTGAATTAAAGCACAAGGCGAGATGGGCCGTACGAACACTGAACATGAATCTCAACGAAGTAAGGGAGTATTGTAAGTTGGATTTGAGCGATTTGGAGGAGATTTGTAATGATTCTTATGAGATGTCCTGGACGAGCAAAKAAAAAATGAAGGAAAAGCATGACAAGAAGCTCGTTCCAAAAGATTTGGAGGTTGGGAAATTAACCTTACTTTTCAACTCCRYTTTCAAACTCTTTCCCMYAAAGCTCAGGCCCAAGTGGAGCGGCCCTTACCTGATCAAGGATATCAACGAGTTTGGGGATATCACGTTGTACAATGAGAAAAGCGACTCCACTTTTCAAGTCAACAAGCATTGTGTGAAGTCATACACGGAGGACCCATTCCAATGAACGATCATGAAGTGGTGCTACTGAACGACCCACCTCGAGACTCATAAATCTAAAATGAGGTATCATCGAGCAAAAGACGTTAAYAGTTGCACTTCTTGGGAGGTAACCCAAGTTTTTGTCATTTTTGTCCATAGTTTTGTTTGATTTTTCGTTTTTTCTCTTTAGTTTTGTACATATTCTTGTGTGTTTAATTGGMGTTGGATAGCTATGATAAATGGTGTTTTAAGTGTACACGAATTGATCGAGAAGCCCCAAACAATCCGGTCGGATAGTAGGGGAATCCGGCAGGACAAAACCTTCTGGAGAAGCATCCGAGCGGATTGGTGTATGGACCGGTCGGACTAGCCATTTGGAGAATCATCCGACCGGATAGATGCAGATCTCTGGTCGGACCAAGTATACTACTTACCACTCGACTGGATGAGAGCAGGAGTCCGAACGGATTAACTTTTTGGAGAATCATCCGACCGGATGACCTACCATCTGACCGGACGTCGATGCTGATTTATATTGGTCGAARGATTTTGGAGYCGAATTTTGGGAAGTTTATTCCCACAAGGTACATTCAGTCATGGTAAGAATCTTGGTAAATCTTGGTCTTTTTATGGAGTCCTTTTCTTTAGGGAGTTCTGGTTTAATTAGGAAAGTCTTACTAAATCTCACCCTTCTTTGGGTTAGGAAAGATTTCCGGCTTCCTAATCTTCCAGGCCATTAATACCTATATAAACCTTTTTATGGAGTCCTTTTCTTTAGGGAGTTCTGGTTTAATTAGGAAAGTCTTACTAAATCTCACCCTTCTTTGGGTTAGGAAAGATTTCCGGATTCCTAATCTTCCAGGCCATTAATACCTATATAAACCTTCTTGGGAACTCTTTTTCTTTGTACGTTCTTCAAGCTCGTTCCACYTTTTGATCACCTCCAATATCGATTTTATTTTCCTCACACCTCATAAGAAAAGATGAAGCGTGACAGGCCATCACCTACGGGATTGGAGCATGGGTGGGTGAGAAGAAAAGAGCATGAAAAGTCCATAGAAGAGTTTCAGAGTTGATTGGACGAAGCTAAAGAGAAGATTCAAGATCTGACGTCTAAGAATGATGACTTTTTTTTAGAGAAATATCACTTGTTCTTGAAACCGTCAAACTAGAGGAGTASTTGGTGGAGGCGGATGCCACAATTATCAAGCTTACTGCAGAGATCGAGAAGATTAATGATTTAARTTATGAGCCTAAACCACCCTCGAATGCTAGTTCRGAGAACTCTAACGATGCACTCAATGGAACACCCTTGAACTCTAGTTCCATGGACTCCGGTGATTATTAGATTAGTTCGTTCTAGTTAGCATGCTTATTTCGTTTGATTTTGAGACTTGGGTTTMTTTATTTTAGTTATTTTAGATTTTTATTTTTATCTTTATTGTTATTTCTATCCTCACAAATTGAAATAATAATGACTTTGCGTTCGTACTAGATAATGTTTTCATTATTCTACGCTTGAGCTATTTAATGGTTRGTGAGTTTTGAAGGCCCAAGCGTAAAAAAATATTGACAAAAAACAAAAATAAATTYCTGAGAAATTCCGTTGCCAGGACGATCCGACCGGATTAGAACAGGTGTTCGGTRAGACAAAACAAACTGCCTACCATCCAACCAGATTGGGGCAATGGCCGGCCGGATTAGTTTCTTGCAAGACTATCCGACCGGATGGGTGGTGATATCTGACCGGATGAAACACACTAGAGGACCATCCGACCGGATGGCAGCTACATCCGATCGGACGACTCCGCGTTTATAAAATCCGCCCTCCCCCATTTGGTTCTTTTTCACTCCAAAACCTAATACTCTCTTTCTCAAATCTCTTGCAGCCAAATGAACGGATTACCACTCCAAATTTCGTAGGAGTTTTCCAAGCAACACGCATCCGACCAGAGAATCCAATTACAACAATTGAATCCATCCAGATGAYTCGAGCCACCTAGCCCAAACATCAAACACGACCATTCTCTCTACAAGGTATAATAGCTTAAACACTCAACTCCATTGAACTGTTTGGGAGTTGAACTGCAGGGAAATCTAAGGAGGATTGTTGGTTTCAAGCAATTGAGCAAGTTTGAAGGATAAGTCTGTGTCTCACAGAAGGTGTTCGACGAATTGCCAGAAAGAGCTATTTGTCAAGTTTTCAATACCTTCACACTTGTAATGGCTCCYGTTCGAGACCCAAGCGGGGAAACAACTCAAATAAGGGCAAAGGAGTGAGCCGAGGGAGAGAAACGAGAAACACTATAGGAAGCTTAGCACGGTTCACCCTAGTGGATGAAAGGGAGGTCAAACTATATAATTCATTGATCGAACGAGARGTCTACYCCCTTCGACACATGGAATTCTAGACGAGAAAGGCTGAAAAAGGGAATAAGACGGCTAGAAATTTTATGGAGGGAATCAAGGCGCTCGATTTGGTCATGTGGGCCAACACCTAGGAAACCGGGCACCGAACACTCATGCTCYAGTTCTTCACGATCTACCAACCTYTGGCCAATGGTTCTTTTGACTGCAGGCTTCATGACCGTCCACTCRACACCACCAAAGCCAACATAGACATTATTTTCGGCATACATCACGATCCYAATGAGTCAGTGCCTCATGAGGAGTACGACAAAAATGTATGGTGGGCCCAAATCACTGGAGCACAACCAGAGGCCGGATGTCGTTTTAATTCTACTTCACTACGATTAAATCCCAAGTATTTGAGTTACAAGTTCCTCGTCCAAGTGTTTTTGGGCAAGGAGGATCTTACGAGGATGTCGTCGGCCGAGCTCTGAGCTCTCTGGATTYCGTACCACTGGGGTGATGTGAACCTCTACCCCCTCTTGATGGCKGCAATAGAAAATGTGCAAAGAGTGCAKGAAAGAAAATCAGAAAAGCTAACACTTGGCACATTCATCACTGAGCTRGCCTGGTACCACGGTTGTGAKCCCTACGACGACGATGTCACATACCCGATTGTGCCAATGCAAGTCGATAGTCYGACGTATAATGGGCAAAGTGTGATTATCTCGACTTTCATGACGTCTTCGGACAGGGATGTGGCCAACAAAAAGATCGYCAATGATGAAGAGACCGGCGACGAGGAAGATGGCAACGGAGGAGATGGAAACATGGGTTTCCAGAGCTACGATCACGGTGACTATGACGAGGGACTCGAGTATGGTAGCAGCTACAGCCGAGGCTACGGTGGGGGGTACTATGACGGTGGTATTACCTACGAGAGCGAAGGGAGAGATTTTCAGTATTACTCCGATGCGCAGTGGAGGCAAACGCAAGAKTTCCAGACAAGCATGATGGAGCAAATAAGGCAATTGATACTCAATAAGGATAATTATGTGAGGGATGCTCGGCAAGARGCTTGGGAAGTGCGCGAGGAGGCACGATCCCGACACGAAGAAGTTAGGTCATCTCAGAGTACCCTCGCAAGATTTCACYCTAACATGGCTGAGACAAATCAAAATCTCGCTCAACTGAACGACAATGTCGAGGCAAACCACYTTTACCTCGTCTCCATTGATGGACACCTCATGAGYATGGAGCAGAGCTTTCCACCTCCCCCTCTGGACGACATGGACCAGTAGGCGGGCRCGTGCCCCAATTTGTATCAATTTCTATCCAAAATTTTATATTTTATTTTTAGTYATGTGTTTTTATTTGACTTTTCTATTTTGTGTTGTGTGRGTGAGTGTCTATATCAACTCTTTGACTTTATTATTCGCATGTTGTTTGTTTAGACTTTTCCTGCTCCCTTATGATTGATTCGTACAATAGCAACCAGGAGATTGCTTATTTTTGTGTATGGGGGGAGGGGTAATCCGGTCGGATTGTTACAGGTAACCGGTCAGATTCCATTTTTGCAGCACCATCCGATCGGATTAGAGCAGGTGACCGGTCGGACATAACAAACTTTAGTACCATCGGACCGGATGGGTATTACATCCGACTAGATTGTGGTGAAACCCGCTYTTCGTATTTTATTCATGCATAGTTCTAGTCATTTCGGTCGAATAGTTATGTTTGAGTCTTCATTTTATGTCAACGTACGTTGAAATCATTCCCTCGCTTATTTTTGTTTGTATTGGTTTGCCTGTCGAAATTACGTATTGTATGATTTGTCATTCTTATGAGCTTGTTTAAGTGCAAAAATTTTCAAAAAATACTTATATATTTATTTAAAACAACACTTAGCCGTTAGCAATGTCGCGAAGATTTTAAAAACTCGCTCACCTTGCTTTCAAAAGTTTGAATAAAACCCTAGTAAGGAGCCTTGTGTGTTTATCAACATTTTACGCTTTGACTCGATAAGTGTTTTGAGAAGTCTCTAAAAGTCTCATGTGTATATTTGACTTTAGAAATGACGGTGGGCACATATAAAACCCCGATTTTGACCATATTCAGAAATAAAAACCACTATAAATTCCCAATGAGGGTTTGAGCTTTTATCCCGTCTCTTTGTTAGCCATGAGCATCATTGTATRTCTTATTTCAGATAAGTTTATGAGATGAGAGTTTATTTTTGGTGTATTGCGATTTGACGTTTGCAGGGTGGGAATTAGTGTTTTCAAAAAACATTAAAAAAATGAAATTAAGGGTGCTTAAGTTCATAATAGCATCTAGTTGTTAGGATCGGGCATGCTTATTCACTTAAGTTTTTGATTAAGTGAGTTATTGATTGCGTTTCTTCGCATGTTAGCCACACATCATTATATATGACATACCTTACCAAAGAGCCTACATTACAACCCTAGATAGTCCTAATCTGATTCTTGACCAATTATACACACATATGCGATGTACGAGTCTTTGAATGCATGTTTATGTTGATCCGAGCGTATACACTTACCTTTTGAAAAACACAAGCGAATGAGTGCACCATAATATATTTCCCTTTTGTGAGGACGCATTCTTTTGATTTCAAGGTGAAAAGGTAACACGAGCTTAGKTTAAAAGCTTTCGACAAAAGTGTTCATATTTTCAAAATTAATTATATGCACAACATAACTCTATGATCCAACTACTTTCATACTTACTTGGTTTTTATTCTTTTGTTTGTTAAAGGACGAACAAACCAATAAAGCAGGGGGTGGTTGATTCGTACGTATTTGTCATGTTTTTGTACATATTTCGAGTCATGTTTAAGTCTTTTTGTACAAAAGACCAGGGGATTTACAGGCATGAAGTATCATCCTTTGGGGAGAGATCTGACACATCTCTCTTACCATCGTTTTAGAGTGAACAGTTCGTTAGAGCCCTCTCGGCAAATGATATAAACATTCGATCGATTTCGTTTTTGATCTTTCATCATGGGAATTAGGAGTTCGTGACAAACTTCCAAGTTCTTTACGTAGAGTCTCTTTTCTCCTAAATCACTGGAGATATCATAGCTTTCATCATTCTAGTTGATCGTATTTTCTTCCGAATTCAGTATTCTCTAAACTCTACTTCTAATTAGTAGTTTTGAAACTTTCATTGGTATTTCTTGTTTGGGAACTGAGAAGTGGATTATTGTGCTTGAATACTTTTTGAATGATTTGATTTATATGTTGAGCTTGAGTTGGTTGAATTAGTTAAATAAATCTTGCTTATATTTGGTTGTTAGTTTGGAATTTGATCTTATTAGAATCGTAGTTGGTGATTGCACTCCAAGTGTTCGATGAAATGTTTTGTCTTATAATTATAGTTTAAATCTCTCGCTAAAATGTTTAAGTAGTTTAATAATCAGTTGTTAAATTCTTGCAAAGAGATTGGCACTCTCGATGCAAGATTAGTTTCAAATCTAGTTTGTTCAATTCTACAACTCAAAAACCCCCTTCGATCGTGTGTTTAGAATTAGAACTTGTGATTTTCTTTATAATAAACCTCGTGATTTTCTCCTCTAGAGAATCGACTCGGTTTAACTTGCTAATCTACTGTGACCCCATTCTCTTGTGAGCGAACTTGTTTTCAAAACATAGACGCGCATTGTTTAACTTGATTTTTAATTTTGAAAGACAAAAAACTCGACTCAATTGATGCTCATGTTGACAAAGCTCTCTGTCTCCGTCGACGCTCCTCATCGATCGAACACTTATGTAAACAAAGCTCTTTGTGTCTGTCGATGCTCCTCGTTGATCGGCGGCCCATCGACGCCGACCCAGAACCAGCCCGATTTGTGATATAAAACTAGAGTAATTTACGACCCGCCCACAACACCTTTGACCCGTGTTTTTATTTTAATAACCGTCGCCCCCTTGGTTTCTCACTCATTAACAACTTCACAAATAGAGAAAAATGCGATAGTTATCTTCTCTCCTTGCTCCTTCCATACCCACTTCAAAAACTATCCTCCTTTTTTTCAGAAATTCACTCCACAGTCCAGCGTCACTCCGACCACATCCACCTAATCCCGGAGAATCACCAACACCAATTCCTTATTTCTTCACTTTTTCTCCTATTTTGACACAAAAGGAAGGGGTGTTAAAATTAGGGCTAGAACTCCATTCTTTAAGCTTTATTCCAAGGTAATTCGCTAAAACCAACTATTTTTGGGTCGTTATTCATTGATTGTTGTGATTGGGATGAATTGGGATCAAGCTTTCTTCAAATTCTTACCTTTTGAAACACGCATGCCAAGTGTTCGACAAAAGTCCTCAAAGAACCCAACATTCAAATTTCCCTTGTTTTTCAAGCCCTTTCAATTCTAAACTCAAAACCATGTCTCGGGCGGGCAAACGTGAAGACATCTCGGGAAAATACGGCACCCCATTTCTGATTTACGATAAGGAGGAGGGGAGGAGGGGCAAGTTTTCAGGACATTTAAAGGTTGGGAATTTGCTTCCCATTGGACTATTGATGTTGACGAAATAGAGGAACGGGCAGAAAATGGGTCAGAGCACCATGCCGACATCCTTCGGTACATCGAGGGACTCGAATGTGAAACATTCACCCGAATGAACTTGCCCGACTTTCGCGGGCTTATGCTCGAGTTCTTTTTGACCTTGCAGGTCTATACCGATAAGACGTTCTCGTGTCGACTTGGCAGAAATGAGATTCGAGTGGATGAACGTGTTTTTGGTGAAATTTTTGGATTGCCGATCGAGGGCATTCACCCGCTTCTACAAGATGACGAATTCGACGTCGCCTTCTTTTGGGGGGAAGTGTCAAGGGGGAATACGGGAAATTGCACCCGTTTTGCTTTTACAAGGATTCGTGACAACGTCGTGTACATCGCCTACAAAATCCTAGCTCATGTGGTTCTGTGCAAGCAAGAGGCCACAAACGCGACCAATCTGGAGCTCTTCGTGCTTCAATGTTTGCTTAACGGTCGCCAACCCCGGCTCTACACATTAATCTTAAACGGACTTTACACATCGTGGAGAAGAAGCTGYGAAGKAAACTCCGCGCCTCGTATTCGTCCTGTACATCACCGGCCTCGTCTYTCACTTCGGGTTCGACCCGGCTAACAACAGCCTTTCTCCTCTCGGGACCTTGCCCCTCTCGATATTACATGGCCTGGCGCCTCAAGCACAAAACACCAGGCAAGGTAAATCCTCGCCGCAACTTAGCGACGAGCATGATGAGGTGYCCCCACAAACTGATTTGGGCCCGAGCCCCGATTAGAATTGATTTTTCGAGGAGAATCGAGCCTTCCAGATGAAGATGRTCGAGAAGCTTTTGTTGATGGACGAGYAAATRYATACTAATCACGCAAGTGGTCAAAGAAGCATTCGGAAGATCAAATCTCGTCTCTTCTGCCTCGAAGAGCATTTCTGCGATGCCTTCCCGTCTCAAGAGATTGAGCCTCATCCAGAGATGGACGTCGACGATGATTCCTCCAATGAGTTCTAATAAAAAAAAATCAAAAAATCAAGAAAAAAATAGTTAGTTTGTTATATTTGTTTTGTTTGCTTGTTTTTWTTCGTAGTTTCTTATTCAAGACAATCTAATCACGCGATCCGAGATGATGGGATGATTGCACAGTTCTATTGGAGCAGCTCGACTATTCAGTCTTTAGGGACATTTTTCTTATTCCTTTCCTCTTTTGAWTTGATTTTTATATGTATTTATGGCGATTCAGAGATTGCCGGATTTTTAGAGAGGGGGAGGGTAGTTGAGTAGTGATTTGTATTTTATAATTGCGCAGTTTGAATTCGTTGTTTTGTAATAACTAGTATTTGAACATGATTGATTGATATTCCTGCGCTTATTTGTGTTTGTCTGGTTTATCTTGTCAAAGTTGACCATGTGTAATTTGAGGTTCTTGTCTTTGAGCGTGTATAAGCGCATAAAATTTTCAAAATTATTATATATATATATATATATATATATATATATATTAAAATGGTACTTGGACGCAAATGATTTCGCAAAACCTTAACAGCAGCGTCAATTCAAAATCTCTTCATGCGAAAGCCTGTGAGTAGCCTGAGTGTTTATCATCTTTGCATGTACTTGAGTAGGTTCTGTTTTGAGATCTATTTGAAATCGCAGTGTGTATTTAACTTTGAATATGACGATTTGGCACAGAAATTACCCTTACGGCCATATCCAGATATATTAGCCATTATAAAATTCRGAATGAGCCCTTCATAGCCAAATATCTATTTCCTATAGCCATGAGTGTTTATGAGTTAAATCCTATGTCAATAATAGCGTGGGGGTAAGAATCAGTTATTTTTGTTGGTTATATGTGTTTTGGAATTATGATCATGGATTTATGGAAAGGTTGTAATAAGTGTTAAGGATTATCATCCTGTATAGAAAATTAAAAAAAAATGAATAAAGAGGATGTTGAATCTTGTTAAGTTGTTGCCTATACTTATAAAGGCTTGTGTTTAGTATTGTTGATTTTCTTATGACGCTTTGGGAGGCAAGAGTTGAGTTTGAAAGAAGAAGCGTATCATAAMTTTCTAAGTGGTTTATCCACARGACTTATTTATTCCATACCCGTCCAAAGAGCCTACATTACAACCCGTTYAAGACCTCTTCCGATTATTTGTTCGTTACAAACTTATTATGCGATGGAGAAGTTTTTGATTTTCAATGCTTATTTATTGTGCATGTATTTTGATGATTTGAGCGTATACACGTCCCCATATAAAATAATACTTGAGTGTTTTTTAGAGTACACATATATATTACCCTTTGTGAGGATGCATGATTTTGTTTTTGGAGCGACAATGTAATAGGGTCTAGCGTTTGAGTTTGCGTTGCAATTATCTATAATTTCAAAATTATCTATGTAGCACGACATGACTCTTTGCTTGAGATTATTTTTATTCTTGTTATTCTTTGGAATTATCATTTGTTCGAGGACGAACAAACCAATAAAGCGTGGGGTGGTTGATTAGTATGCGTTTGTCTTGATTTATATATATATATTTAGGTAGTATTTTAGTTAGATTTGTTATTAATTTCGGTATAAGTTGCATAGATTGAGAATATTTTCATATTTATGTATCTCTGACTTAATTTACTGTGTTTTGATCGTAATTATTACAATTGGGTGATTATTATTTTCCTCATACAGCTAAGTATCCGATGAAGCTCAGTATTGAAAAGATGAAGATTGCAAACCGTTGCGAGAATCGAGAGACAAGAACAAGCAAATCGGCAAAAAGTAGCATATTTATCATTAAACGAGGTGCAAGGAGGAAGCCGTCGATCTACGACCAGCATCGARGCATCGTCGACACCACTGCACTGCCGGCGTCGATCGACCAGACCATCGACGGCCATTTGACGAAGTCTCTGCCCCCATCGACACAATGCCCGTCGATCGACGGACAGTCGATGCCGACCCAGAAATATGATTTTTAAGGAAACTCTCATTCTAATTTGTGGGAACCTATATATATCCTTCCATACTTCAACAAGGATAGTTTTTGATACTTCTAGGGTTCCATGACGCAGAGAAAGCTCAATTCCTTCCTCCATAACATCGATTCAAGATCAAGAGAGAAGATTGAAGATCACAAGTTCTAAAGCTCCATTCCTTCGCTTTGTGATTTGTTCTACGGTTGAGATCACCTTCTTTTCTCCGGATTCGCTAGAGAATTACTACTTTCTAGATAATATTAAGTACTCTAAACTCTTTAATTGCTTTCTAGGTTAGTTGTCAGTTAGTTATTGGTTTATGATATTTTGTTCTTTCTTTTCGGATTGTGAACTATTTGTTGCTTGAGTACCTTGGATTAAGTAGATAATATAGATCATAATCTCTTCCCCTTCAATTTCGTTTCGTTTATTTATGTTTGGTAATTATTTTATAATTTTGTTTATGATCTTTAATTGTTCTTCTATTTCTAAATCCCTAGTTATAGTTTTTAGTTTATTTAGTTTTTCAATTCTATTTTATTAATTAGAATWGTTTAATTAATTAGTTTTCAACAATCGTTCTTGCTTTTCAATTTGTAGTTTATAAAATCAAAAACATCAAAAATATTTGTTCTTGTGCGATATTGTGACTAAACAAACATGTAAAATTCCGATTGGCAGTACCTCTTGATTCGACTCGGTTTAAACTTACCAACCTACAAGTGAACTCGTACTCTTGTGAGCGAACTTTAAAGCTTTGACAAACTTATTTTTCAAAGTAGGTATGGAAAGTTCGAATCATTGGTTTCTCGCCAATATGATGGGTCTTTCAATGAAAGAGAGGGATGCAAGCAGGAGTATTTAAGAAAGCTTAAGGAAGGGGTAGCTCGGTTTGAGGAGTTCAGATTATAACATCTATCGRGAACTGATAATACTAGGGCGGACCAGCTCGCGAAATTGGCAGGAACATTGGGTACTTGTGACACAAGAAGGGTCACATTGATGGAGTTAGATCACAGTAGCTTGAAAAATGGAAAGGAAGTCATGGAGATAGACGAAAGAGGAGACTGGGAGGACGCCGATTCAGGAGACTCTCAATAAGGTGGCTTCTGGGAATATGTAGTTATCCACAAGGAGGCCAGGACGGAAGCACGATTTTGTTTAATGAATGGATATCTTCACAAGAGGTCTCACTTTAGGCCATACTTCAGGCCGTTCTTGAAGTGCTTATCATGAGAAGAAAGGTTGGAAGTGTTGCGAGAAATAGATGAAGGGTATTGCGGTGATCATGCAAGAAGKAGGGTACTAGATTGGATGGACTACGAGCTGAGTTTTTTTGGCAAGGAATGAAGGGGATGGCAGACGAGCTCGTTATGACTTGCAAGAAGTATCAAATGTATGCACCTATTACTCATGTGCCCACATAAAATATGATGGTGATGAGCTRACCCTACTCATTTTCACAGTGGGGTATCGATATTGTAGGGCCATTYRCGAGAATGCCCTTAAMAAACTTCACCTGGTGGTGGCAGTGGATTATTTCAAGAAGTGTGTGGAGGCCGAGGCTGTGACCAACATAGGTGAACATAATATAATTGATTTTATATTTAATAATATTTTTTGCAGGTATGGCGTGCCACGGGTGTTGGTTTCGGATAATGGTGCACAATTTAACGGGCACATGATACAGAACTGGTGCAAGACAATGGGGATGAAACAATGATTTGCCTKTGTAGCACATCCCCAAGATAATGTATAAGTTGTGGRCACCAATCMAATTATTGTGCAGGGAATTAAGCTGCGACTGCAAAAAGCAGGGGGACTTTAGCTTGAGGAGCTCTCTTCTGTTTTATGGGCTTATCAAACTTCCCCGCGAACTACCATGGATGAATCACCCTCCAACTTGATTTATGGTATGGAGGCTGTCATCCCGACAGAAATAGTTGGAGGGTCTCATCGATTAGAAACTTTTAATGAAGAGGAAAACAAGGGGTTGGCTAGAGAAGCCTTCAAAARAATTGAGGAAATACGAGATAAAGACAATGCACCTGGAAAGGTATAAACAAAGAATTCAGGCAACATATAATAAGTGGGTGGAAAGAAGGTATTTTTAGGTTGGCGACCTGGTTTGGAAGCAAGCCTATGCAATCTATACTACGAAGAATTTGGATCCTAACTGGATAAGGCCATTCAAGGTTATCAAAGTATTAAAAGGAGGTGCATATGTGATGGAAGATGAAGAGGGAAAGGKGTTACTAAGAAGTTGGAATATTTGCCACCTGAAGAGATACTACGCCTAGCTCCTCAGGCAAAGTATGGAGGCCATAATTTATTTATTATTACTATGGGCCGATGCTTGTTTAGGTCGGTGATGGATTTAAGTTTTTACTATGCACTTTCTTACAAACTATGGCCTGATGCTTGTTTAGATCAACTATGAATAAAGGATGATTTTTATGATATTACGATGGTTTATGAATATGGTTTTTTATGGTTATGGGATGACGCTTTCATCAAGTCGGCGATGGTTTATGGATATGGTATGTTATGGTTATGGGCTGACGCTTTCATTAGGTTGGCGATGGTTTATGGATATGGTTTTTATGGTTATGGGCTGACGCTTCTATTGGGTCAGCTATGGTTTATGGATTGATGGTTTTATAGCTGATTTTATGAAGAATATGTTTGATTAATATGTTCTTTGCGACCTTTGACTATGTGTTTTTTAATATGTTTGATTAACATATTCCTTGGTTGTTATATGTCTAGGAGAATGTGTTTGATTAACATGTTCTCTATTGTTTTGAATATGTTTGAACATATTCCTTAGGTTGTTTTTGTTGGTTGTCTATATAGTTAAACTGTATTGTTATATTATGTGATTATGTGGTGATGGGAGTTAGTAGTTTCTTTGCTCGCATTATTTGAACATGGGGGACTAAGTAGTTTTCTTGGTCACCTATGGTCTAATTTTATTGAGTTGATGCGGTCTGGTTATTTTATCCTATTCGCATTATTTTAACATGGGGGATTGAGTAGTTTTTCTTGGTCTCCTATGACCCTTAGCCTTTGGTTTGCTCAAAGTAATAGTGCCATCACAATTTAATACGCCAATACAGGACCCTCAACTTATTGCGTTGTTTCCCACTGCCAAAGAAAAGTCTGAGTTCAACACACAGGTAGCACACCTAAGTACTCCATTCCGGACAAATTCGTTATGATATTTCTATATGGCCCAAATCAACATAACCACCATCCATTTATCCTCTGTAGATTAGACGAGACCAATTCACCCCAAACAATCGATTAAACTACTAAAATAGGAAAATATATCGAAGATAAATTCCAGCAATGTTGAGCGAAAGGACAAAAATGTGAAATACTGATTCAACTTCACCATTATAAAGAGGACAAACACTATTTAATATAACTCATTTCTCCAACAAATCGGTATTACATATGCTTTATATAAAGAAATATGATTATAAATGGTCAAAATCATGGAAACAAATAAACAAATTGGCATAGTATAAGTCATAATTCATTTGAACGGGTAAGTGTAATGAACGATCGGTTCCAATCAAATTGATTGAAATGGATGGTTTGACCCAGTTCTCAACCATACTATATTGACAAATACTTGTATATGATCGTTACATGAATCTTAATTTGTATGACGGATTGATTTTCTCCTTTAATATTGTCGGTATTAGCTACAAAAG
>BMAC01000732.1:768284-784128 GCA_014905375.1 Phtheirospermum japonicum | reverse complement strand
GACTCGATGTCCCTCTTTCCCACAGACGGCGCCAATTTGATAAGCCCAAAAAGTTAGACCACCAAATATAAGGGGTACTAACCTCAAAAAGAGATCAGCGACCTGAATTGATGATGAAATACGTCTCAGCGACCTCTAATGCCCTCCACAATCGTCACAGCGACCTCGCCGATCCTGCAAAACAACGCCTAGAACGGGCCGGATTTCGAGCCCGTTAAGGCCCTCCGACGCTTAAGTTAATAAGCGAAATCAACACTCTCCTCTCTCTTTCTATATTCAAATATATCAATGCGTAAAGTAATAATGGCGTGATAATGATAATAAAATAAGAGACAAAAGCCCCTTTTATAGAGATGAGAGAAATCCTCCACTATCTAGGGTTACCTTACATAACCAGAATTCCATTCTCATCACAACTCTATAACCGACTTTCAATTAGGACTTCTCATATATAGTAAGTTCCCATAAACAATAAACTTCTCAACATATTACCGAAATAAGCCTGGGCATACAGCCCACCAGGCCACAATTTAAACTTTCCATCAGGCTCAAATACTCAGCCCAACCCACTAGAGATCACGACCCTATATGAGAACTCATCCTCATACTACAGGTCGCTACTCCAGACACATCAACTCGCTTACTTTTGAGGAACAGCCTTCAGCTCGTTCACTTCTCAAATACATAATACAGCTCGCCCATCTTCCAGGAGGCACACCCTCTTCTAGAAATGAGTTCGCTTTCCACAAAATACCCACATATATCACGTAAATTTACGTACAGATATTTTGGTACACATCAAATAGTACTTTCTATTAATAATTACAGTTATATATATATATATATATATATATATATTATATATATATATATATATTTAAAGAAAGGGAGCCGCGCGAACAAGGGCAGGCGTTACCTCCACCACCGCCGAGGAGCCCGCCTCAGCAGCAGGTCGCGAGGCAAGGACGGCAAGGAAATCAGAGACAGGAAGGGCCGCGGAGAAATAGAGGAAGAATAAACATGATTTCCGGAGGGCCAACGGATGGTGACTCCAACAATGCGAGGAAATGGCATATTAAGTCAGCTCGTTCGGGCGTAAGGGAGGTTGCCAGTGTGAGCAGACAACCTCAAGTCGCAGGGCCAGTCATTTCTTTTGGCCCCGATGAGAGGCGCGGGCTACATGAAGATCACAATGATGCATTGGTAATAGAGGCGGAAATTGAGGGTTATGAAGTCAGTAGGATATTTGTAGATAATGGAAGCTCGGTGAACATCATATATACAGACTGCCTTGATCGGATGGAAATAGATAGAAGAGTGTGGTCGGTGAACACGCCCATATATGCTTTTAATGGGGCGCAGGTGAACACGGAAGGCGAGCTGACGTTGCAAGTAGTGTTGGGAAAAGATGAGTCGAGAATGGAGAAGAACTTAAAGTTTTTAATCATCCAGAGGAGGTCGGCCTACAACGCGATACTGGGACGACCTGCCCTTAATGCGTTTCAGGCTGTAACATCGACTTATCACATGAGTATCAAGTACCCAGTAGGTAATGGAGTGGGTGAGGTTGTCGCAGAGCAACAGGTCGCCAGATCGTGTTATCAGATGGTTGTCAGGAAAGGGTTGATGGAGAACAAGCGAGAGAGAAATAACGATCAACCGGAAGGGGTGCTCAATCCCAAGAAAATGAAAGAACAGGAGAACTCGGTTCGGCCGAATGAGGAGTTAATGGAGATTTCCTTGGAAGAAGAACGCCCGGAATACACCACGAGAATAGGTACCCAAATACCTGAGGCATTGAAGAACGAGCTGATAAAGCTGTTAAGGGAGTTTCGGGATATATTTGCGTTTGGAGACGACGAGTTGACAGGGGTATCACCAGAGGTCGCGCAGCACCATTTAAATGCGGATCTAGATGCGAGGTCGGTGAAGTAGAAGAGGAGACATTTTGGGTCAGAATTGGACAAGGTGATCGAAGGAGAGGTACAGAAGTTGTTGAAAGCGGATCATATAAGAGAGATTCAGTTCCCAGAGTACTTGTCCAACGTTGTGATGGTACCAAAACCAGCTCAAAAGTGGAGGATGTGTGTGGATTTCCGTGACTTGAATAAAGCATGTCCTAAGGATCATTATCCTTTGCCGCGGATTGATCAGTTTGTAGACTCTACCTCGGGGTGCGAGCTGTTGAGTATGATGGATGCTTCGTAGGGGTATCACCAAATACCCTTGGCAAAGGAAGATCAGCCCAAAGTAAGTTTTGTTACTTCCACAGGTACTTACTGTTTTGTCTCCATGCCCTTTGGATTGAAGAATGCAGGAGCGACCTATCAACGGTTGGTGGATCGCATGTTTAAGGATTTGCTGGGGTCCACCATGGAGGTTTATGTTGATGACATGTTGGTGAAGAGCAAACAAGCAGAATCCCATGTCGAAGATTTGAAGAAGACTTTCGTTATCCTGAGACAGTATGGAATGAAGCTTAACCCGAAGAAGTGTGCGTTTGGGGTGCGATCAAGGAAGTTTTTGGGTTACATGGTGACGGAACGAGGAATCGAAGTGAACCCAGAGAAGGTGCGAGCTTTTTTAGAGATGTCGCACCCTCGTACGGTGCGAGATGTACAGGTGCTTACAGGGCGCATTGCAGGTCTTAGTCGTTTCATTTCCAGGTCATTGAAGGAGTGGTATATTTTCAGGTCGCCCAGTGTAAAATCTTGAGATTTAACTTGGGGACTTGTGCGCATGAGGTCGTTTAGTACGATTAATTATTGTGTGGTTCAGATTGTCATAGTTGAAGGATATTTGATTAAAGGTTTGAGGTTTCTTCTCAGAAGGTGATCGAAAGAGTGAGCTCGGTGCGTTGGCCTTTTGTAGGTCGCAGGTGCGGTTAATGATCTATAATGGATTATTTATATCGTTACTCGATGAGATCGAGCTGGGTAATTCTAAAATATGATTTTATGAGGTAAAGTGATGGTTTGTGTGCATATGTTGTTTCTGTTTGTTTGATTTTATGTTTACATGTCCTACCTGATTTTATACCTCAATCAGCTAGAACATGGAGGACTAGCTGATGTGGACCAAAATGTCTGTACGTAATATTACGTGATATATGTGGGTATTTGTGGAAAGCGACCTCATTTCTAGGAGAGGGTATGCCTCCTGGAAGATGGGCGAGCTGTATTATGTCTTTGAGAAGTGAACGAGCTGAAGGCTGTTCCTCAAAAGTAAGCGAGTTGATGTGTCTGGAGTAGCGACCTGTAGTATGAGGATGAGTTCTCATAAAGGGACGTGATCTCTGGTGGGTTGGGCTGAGTATTTGAGCCTGATGGAAAGTTTAAATATGTGCGTGGGCCTGGTGGGCTGTATGCCCAAGCTTATTTCGGTAATATGTTGAGAAGTTTATTGTTTATGGGAACTTGCTATATATGAGAAGTCCTAATTGAAAGTCGGTTATAGAGTTGTGATGAGAATGGAATTCTGGTTATGTAAGGTAACCCTAGATAGTTGAGGATTTCTCTTATCTCTATAAAAGGGGCTTTTGTCTCTTATTTTATTATCATTATCACGCCATTATTACTTTACGCATTGATATATTTGAATAGAGAAAGAGAGGAGAAGAGTTTGATTTCGCTTATTAACTTAAGCGTCGGAGGGCCTTAACGGGCTTGAAATCCGGCCTGTTCTAGACGTTGTTTTGCAGGATCGTCGAGGTCGCTGTGACGATTGTGGAGGGTATTAGAGGTCGCTGAGACGAATTTCATCATCAATTCAGGTCGCTGATCTCTTTTCGAGGTTAGTACCCCCTATATTTGGTGGTCCAACTTTTTGGGCTTATCACTATTGTAAACTAATATATTCTATTCGTTTCATAAATATAATATATTTTTATTTTTACGTAAATTAAAAAAGTATTATCTCCATTCGGAAAAGATAGGCATATTTTTCATTTTAGTCCATTCGAAAAAAATAGGCATGTTTCACTTTTAAAGTTAAAATACCACAAAAAAGACTAAAACAACCCTATTTAGTTTAATTTATTTATTGAAATACTAAAAAGTTGAGGGTAAAGTAGGAAAATAGCAAAAGTTTTATAATTCCAACTACAATCATTTTGTCTTCTAAAACTCCGTGCTTTTGTCTGCCCGCCTATCTTTTCCGGACGAAGGGAGTAATTACTATTCCTGAAATTAATATTAAATTTATCTATATTTTTTTATTATATTATTCTTTTAAACAATAATGATTCATTAATTTTTGATACCAAAATACATTAAATAGAACACTTTAAGTGCGTAAAACAAAGTATGTTGGTGTGCTATAATTTGAGATTTAAAAAAAATGCTATCTTTTTTTGGACGGAAAAAGTTTTTTTTTTTTTTTTTTTTTGCTAAAACAAATGTTTTGTGAGCCCAGAGAGTATTTATATTCCATTAGTCCAAGAAGTATAGACATAACTATTTAACACATGGTAAGAAATTGTTGTTCAATACTCTCTTCGATGTTTGTTAAATGTCGTTTTAAAAATTAGATTTTATTTCGATTTTTTACCACTTTCTTCCAACCTTATCTCTATTTATTTTTAAAGAACCAAAACGAATTTATTGACAATAATATAAATATGAATAAAGAGTAAAGAGATGTTAATTAAAAATATTATTAATTGATTAGGGTAGTATATGTTAAATTAATAAGTTTCTTAAGTTTTAAAATAGATTTTAATAAAACGACACTTGATAAGAAACGAATGAAGTATACTTAAAATATTATCTTTTCCATCTATATCCATAACTAATTGTTTATTCATTACATAAAAATTAATCTAGGCAAATGATATTAGCATAATTTTAATATAGTAAATAATTGTATACATCAAAATGAAAAAATAATTACATACCAAATGTAGTACCATACATATTTTTTTGATACACCTAAATAACAACTTAACAAGCAAGTTTATATTGTTGGGATGGAATAGTAGAGAGTACTTAGTTCCCTGAACAAACTATTTTCTTAATATAAAAGTTTATCATAACAATTTATATACTTTGTTGTCTTATATAATTACCTTTCATATGTGATAAATTACCCCAAGAAAATGTCAAAAAATTGCCCCACTCGTAAACTAGGGCTACCATACCAACAAAAGGTAGGTTTGGTAGTATTTTACATATAATATTAAAATATATGTCTATTGTGGTACAACTTAAATTTTAGTGTACCCGATAATTTGTCATCTTTTATGGCCGGGTTAAGCACTCAAAAATTGTCCTTGTTGACATCACGTAGGCTTATGGTATTTAATCGACCCAAGCAAAAGTGAAATCACCCGCTAGTTAATTAGAATTGTACATATTCTTCAAGTAAACAAATTTTACTTGCAAGTTCATCGGGATGTTCTACAAATTGAAATGTTAAAATTAAATTGAAAAACAATAGAAAAGGTGATACTTGTTACTTGATACAGCAAGTTAATTTTAGAGCTTCTTAATTGAGGACAAACATTCAAACTTTATTAATTGAGGTCTGACGACACCTCACCAATCCATTAATAATTATCATTTCTATTGATAATAATAACTAACAAAGGCACGACGGGCCAATTTACTTTTAGAGCAGGTGGGTTTATTTTATTTTATCTTTGTAAATTTACTTCATTATTAGAATCATTACATATAAGGGGAAGGAACGGACTTGGTAACATCATCACATTAATAAACTAATTATTAAGAATTAAAAAAAAAAAAAAAAAAAAAAAAAAAGAAGCAACAAATACTATATACATACCTGTCGAGTCGAGTCGAGTAGTAAAACGTGAAAATAGAAAGACAGAAAGACAGAGAAGAGAGAGAAGGTTGTGTCTGTCGAGTAACGAACTTTCTCCGCACGCGTTAAAAGTGGAGAGACACACACACGTGCTCTGAAATCCCAATGCCCCTCCACGTGTCCCTCTCCTTCACCTTCACACTTCCTCTCTCTATATTCATTCCTCTCTTCTCTCTCACTCCAACCAAGACACCCCTATAATCTATCATTCTATCCCCTCCGAAACGCCGTCGTTCCCAATACTAGCTAGCTAGCTGTCTCGAAAAGTCAACCCAAGCTCAATTCCGATCGTCTCCTCGGTTCTGGGATAATGATCTGAACAAACTCAATTCGATTCATGGATACCGATTCGGTCTCAATCCAATCGGGCTTCAGCTACATGGGCCGCAAGTTCAGCGACATCAGCCTCAACGACTCCTCCTCCTCCGCCTTCAGCGACTGCAACAGCGACAGATCCGGCGAGTTCCCCACGGCCTCCTCCCAGAGCCGCCGCCTCTTCCTCTCCTGCGCCTCCGACAACTCCGACGAGGTGATCTCGCAGCTCGTCTCCGCCCTCGACTCCGACAACATCGACGACCAGAAGCAGGCCGCCATGGAAATCCGCCTCCTTCGCGAAGAACAAGCCCGACAACCGCATCAAAATCGCCCGGGCCGGGGCGATCAAGCCGTTGATCTCGATCATCTCCTCCAACGACCCCCAATTGCAGGAGTACGGCGTCACCCGCGATCCTCAATCTCTCCCTCTGCGACGAGAACAAGGAGGAGATCGCCTACTCCGGCGCGATCAAGCCGCTGGTCCGCGCGCTCAGGTCCGCCGCCGCCACCGCCGCCGCGAGGGAGAACGCCGCCTGCGCGCTCCTCCGGCTCTCGCAGGTGGAGGAGAACAAGGTGGCGATCGGGCGGTCGGGGGCGATCCCGCCGCTGGTGGACCTCCTGGAGGGCGGCGGGCTCCGGGGGAAGAAGGACGCGTGCACGGCGCTCTACTCGCTGTGCTCGGTGAGGGAGAACAAGGTGAGGGCGGTGCAGGCGGGGATCATGCGGCCGCTGGTGGAGATGATGTCGGATCTGGGGTCGAACATGGTGGACAAGTCGGCGTTTGTGCTCAGCCTGCTGGTGCCGCTGGCGGAGGCGAGGGCGGCGCTGGTGGAGGAAGGGGGGATACCGGTGCTGGTGGAGATCGTCGAGGTGGGAACGCAGCGCCAGAAGGAGATCGCGGTGGCTATCCTGCTGCAGCTGTGCGAGGATTGTGTGGCCTATCGGACTATGGTGGCCCGGGAAGGTGCTATTCCGCCATTGGTCGCCTTGTCGCAGACGGGGACCAGTAGAGCCAAACAAAAGGTAAGTAAGGGATAATATTCTTTTTTATATATATATTTACACCACAGTAATTTGTTACTATATACTAACTACTATGTTTAGTCGGAGTGGTACCGCCATTTTTAGATTGTCCAAGTTCAACATTTTAACTTTTACACACTACATGACTTATATTAAAAATAAATAAATAATAAATCTTGCTATCTAATGAAATTAGTTAAACCCTTATGGTATTTTTTTTATTTTTTTTTTTCGAAGAGTAATCCGTGAAATTTGAGAAGAAATTATCAAGATTAATAATATTGAAACACGCGTTGGTTATGAGGAAACACAAGTTTTTGTAGTGATACCGTTTGAGCTCTCCAAATTTGTGGGTAAGACGGTAGTACCATTATAATGAAACGTCGTATCTTTTAGCAAGAAAATCACACTTCTTTAAAACAGTGAAATTATAATTTTAATTTTGAAAATTATGATTGGTGGGTTGGGTTGTTAATTAATAATTAACAAAATGGTCTTAGGATGTTAAGGGGGGACACCATAGTTATTCATTGTGGTGTGATTAATAATTGGTTAAATTAATTGGAATAATTAGTATTAGTTGTTCATTAGTTATGGTTGTATGGTTGATGGGCCACTTACTAGTTGTCATCACCTAATTATTAATCATCAATTATTATCAATAATTAGAGGAACGTTGACACTTCAATCTTGTTTGTTAGTTTTAGTTTAAATGAGTGTAATTGCTAAGTGGGTTTTAGGTTGATTTTTCTTTGTAGGGGACGATGAACAAATCTAACCTAATAATCATCTTTAGCGTCTGGAGCTAATAATGAACTGAGTCAAATTGATTCATTTTATTTTATTAATATTCTTATCGTGTGTGTTACTATTAGTTGTTATTTATACGTCATTTTTTTCAAGTCTACTAGCGTGATATCTTTAGTAAATGTTTATGTGAACTGAAACATTGGCTGACAAGGAGTAATAATAATAATAATAATACACTCCAAAACATCCCAATTATTCTTTTCCCCATGAATTTGGTTTCCTCTGTTTATAGCCACATATACTGGTCCCAACATCGATTAATTTATCGATTGAGAACCCAACCTTATAAGGTTATATTTATCCATTAATTAATTTATCTAACAAATGCGCTCGAACCCAACCTTATATGTTTATCTATAAATTAATAATTTATATACTGTCTATTAGATATACTGCTTTTATTATATACTACAAATACTTTCACTTCATAATGATAGTATTTTTAATCAAATAAGAAAAAATACAAAATTTTAGTCCATCCATTTAATTAGATTTAAGTCCACTATTGGGGCCAAAAAGGCCATAACATTATTACTAGATGGGGTTTTACTTTGTAAAGTGTTGCCTTTCTTCCTACTTTATCATCTTTAGTATTTCAATAAACAAAGTACTCCCTACGTCTAAAAATAATAGTCTTGCGGTTGATTTCGCACAGAGTAAAAATGAGTAGTTTATATAGTTAATTCATTAATTTAGTTAGTGTTTTTCAATTATACCCTTCTTGAATTTATTAATGTCAATTAATACTCAGAAGTGTTGTAATTAGTATATTTGTTATTAGAATAGTAAGAATTTGCATTGTAATAATCAATTTTCAATTTACGAGATAGAGTACTAGTATTTCAATAATATTAATTAACGGTATGTGTGAAAGTGAAAAATTAATGATATATTAAATATGGTAACTGTACTATATTTGTGGGATGGGCGAAAATAGAATAGTGGACTATATTTGTGGTACGGAAGAATAATTAAAATAGGTGGAATATATTTGTGGTACGGATGAGTACTTAAAATATGTGTGTTTTTGTTTGTTTGTTTTTTAAATATTTTATATTTAAAAAACAAACAAGCTTATCTTCCGTGGATGATTCAAAATGAAAAGAATGCCAATATTTTTTGGGGGTGGGTGAAGGAAGTGTATTTTCAAACTCCCCTTTTCTTGCTACAAAAACATCTAGGCTTTATTTTAAGTTACAAGGTTTATATTTGGTTGCTTTGACATGTTGTAGCTTAGAAACTTTTGTAATGATTACTCCTGTCCTTTTTTGATCCACACATGTGGAATAATTCTGTTTCACAATATGAGTCGTTTTAGAAAAAATCACATTTATTAAGAAACCTAGATAAATGAGTAAATAATTAATTTTTTGTTATCGTAAACTACCCACCTTCCTTTTATCTTACTCTCTCTCCTCAAATATCTCAATTCTCAATTCACTTTTTACCTTTTTCTTTCTCTCTCTCCTCCAATATCTCAATTTTCAATTCAATTTTTACTTTTTTCCTTCTCTTTCTTCTCCTAAATTTGTGTGAAAAAGGCAAAACGACTTATATTGTGAAACAAAAATTTTACTCTAAAACGACTTATATTTTGAAACAGCGGAGTATATATATTAGTCGAGATTAGAAGTAATGAAGAATAAATAAGTAATAACATCATCTTATATGAATCCCAGTATTTTTACCGTTATTGATAATATCGTTATTTACTCACTTCTGCTTATTCTCTATTGCTGCTTATTATCCATTAATTAATTTATGTGTGCGCTAGACTAATTAATGCGTGTTTGGTAATGAGGACAGGCAGAGACACTGATAGAGCTTCTACGGCAGCCAAGATCCACCAACGGCGCTGCTAACTACAACTGATCTGTCGCTTTCGTCCATTCCTCACATGCCCCCATACCCTGTCAAAATCTCCTTGGAAAAATCCAAGAAAAAGACAAACAAGAAACAAAGGAAAGAAAAGAGAAAAAAAACAAAACAAAACAAAAAAAAACATGGGCAAACGGAGAGAAAGAGAGGGGAGATGTGTCCGAAATTGTAAATATGTAATGTGTCGTGGCTTGCGAAAATCTTTGTAAATCTGCCGAGGCCCACCTCGATTTTGATCTTGCTATGCCTATATCTCTGCTTTACAATATTAACGTCTTTTGTCACGGTTGCATACTTATTTACAAATCTAATTAAACGTAATATTACACGAATCTAATTATGTTGGATATATGATTTAATTTAATTCTCTTTTTAAAAGAGAAAGATACTACTTTATCACTACTCTCAAAAGAGAACAAAATTTTCAAAATGGAACGAACAACGTATGGATGCGTTTTCATGTGTTTTTAATATATGAAATGAAAATTGAGATTATGTTTTGGATTACTTATATTAAAACATATATTTTTATATATAATAATGTTAGAAATATTATAATAGAATTATCGAGCACAAACAGGTATGTAATGGAATATCTCGAAATTGGAAAAGAAAAATAGAAGACAGAAACTGTAAGAATAATTCAAGTCGAGTCGAGATTTAATCTCTGTCCGCAAGACGAAATAGCCCCGGTAGTGCCCTTCGGTTTTGGCTATTCGTCTCCAAAMATGAAACGACTTCGTCTCTGTTATTACAGCACCGTAAATACCAGAGCTCCGGCGAACTGGTTGAAAATGGACCGAGCTACGTACAAAGAATAATGCAGAAAAAACTATGTATGTTGTATGGTTCAAGTGTTCGTATGTTTTTCAGGTGCTATTCGTGTATGGAAAGTGAAATGAACTGGAGCTACTCACCCTTTTATAGGGTTGCTACCTYGGAGGTTACAGCCTACTTAATGACGTCCTTAAAYGAGTCATTAAYTRATTCAAACAAGCAGTCATCTGGCAGCATGAACCTGGACGGYTTCATCGCGCAGATACATGAGCCCAGGACCCAGGACCGAGGTCCGAGYTCRGGGCTCGGGCTCGGGCTCGGYTCCGCTCGGKTCCGCCGAATGCGGACTGGCGAACCCAAATCCAAGAGCCCGCGTGAGCTTCGTTTACACAAAGCCCARAATACTCGTTGGRCRACTTGATGTCCACTCATTAAAAGTTAAARACTTTTAAACTCCCTTCCACATTGAATAACTARCAATGTGGGATAAACGAAAAGGRATAAAAGCACCTATTCARCTTCCAAAMACCATTTCTCACTCACCAATAAATYGATTTGAGAAATTCAAAAYGCTATAATTATCTACACYACACGTAGAATAAGRTTATACAATTRGTTAGCACGAATTTACGRTGTACCATTAAATTAGAATTAATKTAATTTACAACAAATAATTTGAAAGTTGGTAGTGCTAAGGTTTATTTTTAATATTTTTAATTGAGTATATAATATAATATTAATAAGATTGTAGATGGTGGGTCTCATTAAATATATATAATTTAAAAATAATAATATTTTTTCACATAATATATTTATTTCAAATTTGGTATTAAGTTACTTCTTAATTTTATGATATTAGCGTATCCACTTATTTGAYWGAACTAGTTAGGTTTATCACGTGATGTACGGGCATAATTATTTAAAMTAAATAKTGAATATGATACCGTTTATAATATATCTTGTATTTAATAAAAATCATAATAGCGAATATAAAAAATTATTTATTATCAAATATATTTTTGTATTCAATGTTTTCGTCTACTTATTCTTGGTACAATTCGTCACGTTGTGACTCGCGAAACAATTACATCTTAAAATGGTTAAATTTCATATTATCAAAAAGGCAAATGTATTTTGCTCAACTGATCCAGAGCACTTCTGTATCTATAGAGAAGTTTTGAGATTCATATCGTTTTTATTAGGATCTCTCGGTAGGAAGTAATTAAGATTATACCAGTAAATAAAGATTTGCATAAAATTATTTTGTCAAATTTCAAATACTTCTTCGATATAAAAATATAGTGACATTAAAATCAKATACACAATATTCTATTTTTGGATACATGTTTGTTTAGGAAAGACTTTTTTGAGAAAAAAAATATTTATTATGAACACATAAAAAACATTATATTTTTGGAAACATACTTTTTTAGGAAACATGTTTATGTATGATAATTAATTAGATATAGCATTTGAAATGTCACTTAGTGTTGAGTTTGAAAAAGGAAAATAGTTATTCTCGACAATCGTACACACTTGAAAACGTATTCTCATTGTCATTATGAAAATAGTTATAAGAAAAATATAAAAAAATTTATATAATTATAACCAATAACAACAACATAATAATAATTTAAAGTTTCAAAACAAAATAAATACAATTTTTTTTTTCATTTTAGGTTTTTACTATTGTTTAATAGGTACTTTTAAATATTAAAAAAAAATCTTTTCATTTTGAAAAATATTTTTATGTAAATTCTAGCAATACATAGAAAAACAAAATAAATAACAATATTAAATATTATATAAATAAAAATAGATATAGTAAACTTTCAAAACAATTAACAAATGGACTTTTTAAGTTGTTAGATTACTTAAGACAAAAATGTGCAGARTGTAATTGGGTTTTACTTAAAACTTGTCAACATTTTTATCGAGTTCAATATWACTAATTTGGTGAAAAAATGATATTGAGCCCAATATGAGGGCAAAATTGTGCAATTATTGSACTTTCTGCTCGGAGTTGTTAAAATAAGAGTGCTTAAAATATACTAGTGCTTAACCCGTGCGATGCACGGAACGAATTGAATAGGTGGTGTAAATTCATTCGATTMAAGTGTAATATAATATAATCATATTAATAAAACTTCACCCCTCGGGTGTTTAAAAAAAATACTCAAGTCACGATTTGATCAACACGAGCAAATTTAAAACAAAGTCGTTCGAACTAAASTTTRAAACACAAAATATAGGTTTAAAAAATCAATTCGAACACAAAATAAAACTYCGAAAAATTGATTCTTACATAAAACACATGGTCGAGAAATTGATCTGAACGCRCCCTTTAAGGCTTGTTCAAAATTCWTTTCGAACAACGTTGTATTGRTCGATCAAAAAGTTCAAACACATCACATATGCTCGAGAAACCGGAGACGAACACCCTATTTTGCATCCGTTTCTTACCCTTTGTCGCCCACATCCATCAATTACCTTTCACCACCCATCACGTTTTTTCTTCTTCCTGTTTGACGGTGTGATGGGTGATGATAATGACAGAGTTAGAGTGGTGGTGAAGGGTTAGAGAAGATGATGTGTTTGGGGGTGTAGTATTTCTTTTTTGGGTGGGTCATGCAGAACCATACGTGGATCCTAACTGACTTACCTGAAGGTTGTAAACCTTTAGGAAGTAAATGGATTCTGACGAAACAGCGATGGATCAATCGATAAGTATAAAGCTCGTTTGGTTGTGAAAGGATTTCTCCAAAAGGAGGGTTATGATTTCTTTGATACATACTCTCCTGTGACGAGAATTACCTCAATCCGGGTGCTTCTAGCGATTGCTGCTTTGCACAATCTAGAGATTCACCAAATGGATGTAAAAACAGCTTTTCTAAATGGCGAGTTAGAAGAGGAAATTTACATGGAACAACCCGAAGGTTTTATTAAACCTGGACAAGAAAGAAAGGTGTGCAAACTGGTTAAGTCATTATATGGCTTGAAACAAGCACCTTTACAATGGCACTTGAAATTTGACGAAGTGATGATGTCAAACGGTTTCAAGATAAACGAGTGCGACAAGTGTGTCTACATTAAGAATACTAATGACAAATTTGTTATAGTATGTCTTTATGTAGATGATATGTTAATCATGGGCAGCAACCTACAAGTGATTAACGAGACGAAACTCATGCTAAAAAGAAATTTTGACATGAAGGATCTGGGAGTTGCTGACACTATTCTTGGCATAAGAATCATTAGAACTCCAGATGGAATTGTATTGTCACAATCTCATTACATTGAGAAAGTGATCAAGAAATTCAATGCACACGATAGTCTTCCAGCAAAGACACCTATGGAACTCGACGTTCACTTGAGTAAGAACAGAGGCGATCCTGTTGCTCAGAAGGACTATGCTAGGATCATTGGATGTTTGATGTACATCTCCAACTGTACAAGACCTGATCTAGCTTGCTCGGTAAACAAACTGAGTCGATATACAAGCAACCCAAGTGGAGAACACTGGAAAGCGCTTGTGAGAGTTTTGAGATACTTAAAGTATACTCTAAACTTTGGGCTACATTTTGGAAGACACCCCAGGGTACTTGAAGGTTACTGTGATGCAAACTGGATATCCGACACAAAGGACTCTTTGTCTACAAGTGGATATGTGTTTGTAATAGGGGGAGGAGCTGTTTCTTGGAGATCCACTAAACAGACATGTATAGCCCGATCCACCATGGAATCTGAGTTCATCGCTTTGGACAAAGCGGGTGAAGAAGCAGAATGGCTTCGTAACTTTTTAGAAGACATTCCATGTTGGGAGAAACCCGTGCCGCCGGTTATGCTTCACTGCGACAGTCAAGCTGCTATTGGAAGGGCAAGAAGTGGTTTGTATAACGGCAAGTCTCGACATATCCGTCGGAGACATAACACCGTGAGACATCTGTTATCGAGGGGATTATCTCTGTTGACTACGTAAGGTCGATAGATAATCTAGCGGATCCATTCACTAAGAACATAGCTCGAGATCAGATGTACAAGTTGCTAGAAGGAATGGGAGTGAAATCCACATCTTAAAGATGATTGTAGTGGAAACCCAACCATGATGAGTGGAGATCCCACAAACTTGGTTCAATGGGAAAACTAAACTACAAAAGTCTGGGTAAGTAAAACTCTACGACCCTATTCCTTAACAGCAAAAGTAGAGTTTATAATCTGTCACGTGGTGAGGTTAAATCTCTGATTTTTAATGATTCTTGTGCAGGTCTTTGACTTGAGTATGACAGAATGCTGATTGAAGAATCACCTATGTAAGCGAGAAGTGAGGGCCGCTTCTACTGAAGCTTATGAATCCAAAGAAGTTGTCCATGGCCAGAAACGGACACAAACGTGAGAACGGAAGAATTTGAGACCTTAGTGGGTTGGTACTATTGTTTAGTATACACAAAGGGGAATAGTTCAAGAATTATGTTCACTAATCCGCCGGTATGCTCGGTAGTATTAACTAAGGAGGGTTCAAGGCCACAAGCCACCTATCCCTATTCTCTATTGTCTCTTAAGGACTGAGCTATGTATTTGCATTCATGCATTACGTTTTTGGAGTTTCTCACTCATGTGGGGGATTGTTGTAAATTGGATTAATTCTAATTAAATGGTACAGCGATAATTCATGTTAACGAATTGTATAGGATTATTCTACGTGTCGTGTAGATAATCATAGCTTTTTGAATTTCTCAAATCCATTTATTGGTGAGTGAGAAATGGTGTTTGGAAGTTGAATAGGTGTTTTTATGCTTTTTCGTTTATCCCACATTGATAGTTATTCAATGTGGAAGGGAGTTTAAAAGTGTTTAACTTTTAATGAGTGGACATCAAGTGGGCCAGAGGGTATTGTGGGCTTTGTGTAAACGAAACTCATGCGGGCTCTTGGACTTGGGTTCGCCAGTCCGCCTTCGGCGAAGCCGATGGCGGAGCCGAGCGGATCCGAGCCCGAGCCGGTCCGACCCGGACCTCGGACCTCGGTCCTGGGTCTGGGCCTGGGCCTGGCTGGCCTGGGACTTGGGACTTGGGACTTGGGTCTTGGGCAATTGGTCCGAATTGGCTGGTCGATTTGGGATGGTCCGTTGTGGGGTCCTGTGGGTTTCTGGTTCAACCCTGGTTTCTTTTTTGAACCTACACGCACCTGGTTAAGTTTTGAACTCTTCTAACCGTTACGAAA
>BMAC01000732.1:732503-752554 GCA_014905375.1 Phtheirospermum japonicum | reverse complement strand
TACTAAAAAAATCTTAAAATCTTCACAGAAAAGCAAATTTTAAAATAAATAAATAAATAAAAATCTCGCAAAATGCATGGCTACAAATAGAACAAATAGAAAATCAAAACTCCGGTAACATTCAACCAGAACCCACAAAACACACACAGACGCACAATTGCAAAGCCTGACCTAAACTAATTGAATGCGCGCCCTTCAACGAAGCAGGCAGAAATAAACGTGTACGAAGCAAGAAAAATTGCATACGGGTTGCTATAGAAGCAAATATAGAATAAAATTAAAAAGTAGAAATAAAAATTAAATAAATGAACAAAACATATACAAATAAGACTGTACCTCTTTTCTAACACGAGCTCCAGATTAATTTTTCTTCGGTAAAACCCTAGAATAGTATGACTGCAAAAAAATAAAATATCATTGAAAGGGTGAATAGTTTATTTATTTAATTCAAATAGTTACAAGGGTTAGCCCATCATTAATGATAATTCTTGTAGAAAATTATTATTACTATTTATTACGAGCGAAAAGAACGATGCTTTCAATCGAAGAATGGATGATAAACTAACGAAGCTGTGAAGAAAGACAAAAAGACGGGCAATCGCAATACGACGCGTGTGGCTTGTCAAATGGTGCTGGTCTATTGCTATTGGTCATATATAGCATACGAAATTATAAATGTCAAAATATGTAATTTTATTTGTAAATTTAGGGGTGTAGTGAATTTAAAATTTCATACTATTTTTAGGTATTCTGAATATATAATTATGTATATTTCATGAAAATTTTGGTGTGCTGAATTTGGGAATTTTATACATTCTATAGAATTTCAGCATCCTTAATATATATATTCAGTGGAAATTTGTGAATTTCATTAAATGATGGATTTCAATTGAATTCTATTAAATTTTAAGCTAAAAATACACTTACACAATTCTTACCAAAGTTCTTGCCTCTTAGTGTATGTTTGGTAATCATAATAAGCTACCTTATGTCTTATTTAGAGGACTTATAAGCTTTCTGTATTTGAACTTATTTGAAAAGTATGAGCTTATATCAGATGCTACTACTACAAGCATTTCAAATAAGCTCATGAAGCTTTTTGATTTTATTACTATTTTAACCCTTTTATTATTTTTAAGAACTAGACTATTATTTCGTTAGTTTTTTTTTTAATTTCACCACTTTATTAATTGTTAGATGAATATCTAAGAATTATTTTAGTATTGTGAAATTATTATTATTATTATTATTATTATTATTATTATTATTATTATTAGATTCACTATAAGATGGCGTATAAAGGAAAAAAAAAATCCTCTCCCCAATCCGTTAAAAAGAAGTATTGTGAAATTATTAAAAATTATATATATATATATATATATAAAATTGACGCATAAAAATTTATTGCATTAAAAACTTAATTTATAAAAAATACATATTCTAGTGATACCAACTTTATAGGAAATTTAATTGATTAAATATTCTAATATATAATTTTAGAAAATTAATTGTAACATTGGGATTAGTAATCCTAACTCTAATAAAGTATAAAAACTGGTATTAGCAGTCAAGAGAAAAGTCAAGATTGCGTGTGAGATTTGGATTGGATAAATTATTTGTGCGTATATGAATGACTCAATTTTGGAACTTTGGTGAGCCATATGCATACATATTGAGAGAGAAAGGTTTAAGCATTTTCTCGCCCAAATATTACTTTCCTATTTTCAGACGACGACTTTTAATGTGTGTATATATATTATTCAAAAGGCTATTGTCATTGCACAACGTGTTTTTTTAATTCTAGTTTCATATAGATAAGAAAAAAAAATGTACTCCTATTTAAAACAGGAATTCCATTTCAAGACCAAATATGAGTACAATTTCCTGTTAAAATACAAATATTGATTATTTAACATTAAGTTTTATTACATTATATTTATACGAAACTTTTAAGAAATTAAAATTAAAAATTATCTAATGAATAGTGGCTAAAAAAGGACTAACCAATGCTCAACTGTTGGTTCGGGCATAAAAATAGAAAAAAATGTATTACAAACACAATTAAAAAACAAATCAGTCAAATAATTTATATGCATGTATCATATTTTAATATCATTAACGTTCATAATATTTTATAAACTTAATTTATTTTTTTTCGTTGATGTGACCTTAGTAACACGGGTCATTATGACAAAGATTCAAATGTGACGGTCACACGGGTCTTCTGTAATGTGACGGAGCCCCAAAATCAATAAATCTGCCTAATCCGACCCAAATTGATGGATTGAATCCGATTTGAATAGGTATAGAACTCCGCCACATGATAAATGATTTATGTGGCCGTCACACAAGAGACTTGCTCGAATAATATCATGCACACGGGTACATGATGGAGCATGATGATGAAACATGGATGGATAATACAATAGATGAGCAATGATATGAATATCATAGGACGATGTAGTCATAACTTTTCATTGATATTACTTTATTATTCATACTTATCCATTATTTGTATTTTCATCATCCATCTTTTGTATATTGCATCACCTAAAGTTTATGATTCATCAAGCACCGGACTCATGATATGTGTTTTGTCACACCCTGAGGAGTAAGTTTTAGTGGTGTTAAGAATAAGAAAAGTGGGTTCATGCCTTGATATTATCGGAATTTAATTCGAATGTAAGAAATCAAGGGGTTTTTAGCTTGAAATATAAATAAAAATAAAAATAAATGGAAAATGACGAGAAACTATGAAAATAAACTAACTAGGAAACGTAAATGCAAGTATTTAGAATGCCTCGTGCGTGTGCCCAAATTGAAAGTGCAAGCAATAATCAAAAAAAGTAAGAAACAATAAGGTACAACTAAAACAACCTAAGGTACAACTATACATTCATGAACCTAAAAAATTTAAATAATGCGAATTAATGAAAATCGAAAGCACCAATCAGAAAGAGCAATAAAAGTTGACGTGAGAGTTAAAAACTTTACGAAAAATAACTAGAAACGAAGAGTAGATCTAGGATTTAACGAAAAATCATGCATGAAAATAAAAATCAAAATAAAGCATATGAAATACTGAAAATAAAAACGATCCGAGACTTGATCTATGATCTTGGTGTGTCACTCACCTAGATTTCATAGCCAATTCACAAGATCTAACAATTAATCTAAGAGCTAAGACAAAATGCATAAATTGAAGAACAAGCACAAAAATTAAAGAACAAGCATCAAATACTTAAAATAAAGACGATCAAGAACTCGATCTATGATCAAGGTGTGTCACTCACCTAGATTCCATAGCCAATTCACAAGATCTAACAATAAGTCTAAGAGTTAAGGCAAAAAGCATAAATTGAAGAACAAGCATGAAATTGAAGGAAAACATGAAATTAAAAGAAAGCTTACTTGAAATAAGGAAATGAACAACAAATTTGAATGAAATTGCAAAAATAAAATCCAAGTGATGTCTTGAATTCTTCTGGAGCTTACAAACCCAAGGGAAACTTGAAATTAAATCTAAAATCTAGAGAGAGAAATTTAATCTCAAACCCATGCTTGGGTTGGGAGGAGAGTGAATTTCTTTACAAAATGAGAGTTAGGTTATATTTACACTAGGTTTAATTGGGGTCAAATGAGTCAAATTAGCCTAAAGGCTTGATTTTCCTAGGTTTGACCGAATTGGCACCTTGGCTTGAGGTTTGGCGCTCGATTTGGCGAGCAATTTGGCGCGCGCCAGCGTGCAGTGGCGCAGTGCTTGGCAAGCAGTTTGGCACGCGCCAGCGTGCGCCAAGGGGCCTGGCGCGAGATTTGGCTTCGCCTGGCACACCTTGGCTAGCATTTCAGAATGTTTGGCCATTTTTGAAACTTGCTCTTGGCACCGATTTTGGCACGCCTTGGCTTGAACGTTGATCCTCAATGCCTTTACCTATGAAAATAGGATTTTGATTATAAAAACCCAAAAATTTCACCAAAATCTCAAATTAATTGAACCCATTTAACCAAATTAAGTATAAAATAAAAAAGAACAAGAAAAACAACAAAACAAGAAAAACCACCTAATAACTTAACAAAATTCGAATCGAATGACACTACACCGTAATTAAAAAATACAATAAAAACACCACAATTACATGCAAAACAACCACCCCACACTTATCGGTTTATTCGTCCTTGAACAACGAAAAGGATCGAGAATGTATATGCAATGAACATTATGCAAAAAGAAAAACCCTTGTCCTTATCCTAATTAATATGATGAAAGTATCAATATAAACTCGTTATCGTCAATCATTGATTGTATTTTTCAAGGGGATTTTCATCCCTCGATTTTAAATTTTTTTTTGGGGGAATTTTTTTGAGTTTTTTTATTTAAAAAAATCGAAGGGATGCATATACCCTCGAAAAAAACCAAGAGTAATTTTGACCCTCAGAATTTATCGAGAGGATTTTCATCCCTCAATTTTTTTAATTTTTTTATTTAAAAAAACCGAGAGAATGAATATATCCTCGAAAAAAACCGAGGGCAATTTTGTCTCTCAGAATTTTCCGACGGGATTTTCATCTCTCGGTCCGTTTCATTAAAACTGCAGCGGAGACAGACCCGCTGCTTACTGCAAACAAAGAAAGGGAAAAAGAGTCGCCGTCGCAGTCCAGATCCGCCGAGCTTCACAGCCGCCTGCTGCCGCCGCTCTTCGCAGCCGCCCTCCGCCGCAGCAACCGAGGAGGCGCCTTCGCCGCCCGCCTTCGCAAGGTAACTTTTAATTTATGTTTTTCAATTCTATTCTGTTAATTTTATTGTTGATTTTATGGATTAGGGTTTGAGATTAGGGTTTATGTCCTATGACTTTTGGCAGCCTAAGATACATGATAATATGCTGCTTTGAACATGTATGTTTATGCTTTGATATTGTTGATTAATCTAATTGCTGCTTCATAAATGATGCTTTTCTATCTATCAAACTCCTGGAATATATCAAGCTCCAAAATCTTCAGGTACTGTTTACAGGCTCGTCGTTTCTGATTTTTCTTTTAAGGAGCAAGTGTGTGTGGTGAGGATTGTATTAGGGTTGTCTTGTTTGAAACCAATTAAGCTCGTATTTCCGATTCAGTGGTTTTTTGTTCTGGCTATTGGGGTTTTAACTAATTGTATCGAGTAGCGGGGATATTATAATTGAACGTATCGGCCTAAATTTATTTGTACAAATTAGGGTTTGATTGATGTTTTTTTTTTGTGGGATGGGTTATTTTGTGGACTTTTTGCTTATTTATTATAGTTATCTGTTTGAGAATGTGGCGAATTTCCGATTTAATTGGTGACTTTCACTTTGATGGAATTGATCAAACTTGATATTAATAATTCTGTTATTACCTGTTTGTGCTTCTTTTGGCCCCCTTGTAATTGCCTGGGATATGCTAATCTCTAATAAACATTTCATTAAAGTTATGCAATAAAATCAGGAGATATGTCTGCCGTTATTTCAAAATTTAAGTGTATTCTCTATGTGTATGTTCAAGTGCACCATTGTTGTTCCTTTATCCCTCTTCCCATAATTATGATCAAGCAATTGGGTTCAATTTACTCCTTTTTTGGATGTTATTGATCCTTTCCAAACACAGGCTCTTTGTATTGTATCTCTAAGTGTTCATCTCCTTGCTTCTGTATCCTCTGTATTAGGTTGAGGGCAATTCTGTCCTAATTAGTCCTTGTTCACCTCTGCCTACACTTCAGAAGCTTGCAGGGATAATCAAATTATCGACGTATTCTAGTCTTTGCAAGCACTCGAGACTGGAAACCAGATGTTCTTTCTCGCTACTGGTGAGAGTTAAATTTCTGTTATAAAAAGAAGAAAAAGAATTTTTGACTTCTTGATATATTTGTTCCATGTCTTATCAAGATATCAAAAGTAATAGATAAAACTGTACTTTCTTTACTAATTATCCTTTTCTTGCAAAAGTTGCCCCTACTAGTTTCTTGACCATACTACTAATATTATTTAACCACTAATTATGCGCAGCATATCTTTCTTAGATTTGGCTCATAATGCCATTAACTCTATCGGTTTCTTAAAGGGAAATATCTGGGTGAGGCCTTTTAACATTTTGGTGAAAAAATAACTTCTTTTTTAATTACAATCTTCGCCGATCCTCTGATATAATTGGCCTCGCAGTTTTTTGGAGGTGTAATTTTTTTTTTTGCAGTTGTTGCTAATTTATCCCGGAGCCAATAATAGAACCCGTTTCGAATGTGAAAAGCAAAAAGGTGAGGTGGGTGGTGGAATTTCAGGCTTGCTAGTGGAAAATATTACTTCGGGCCTTTGGTGTCTGAAACAGAAAAATAAGGAGGAACAGGGGCAAGGATATGATGAAAAAGCATAGACGACAAGTATTGTTTTGTGGAATCATCACAGCAATAGGTAATAGTTCATGCAATGAGTTATTATTATTATTATTATTATTATTATTATTATTATTATTATTATTTTTTTTTTTTTTTTTACACGTGTAATTGTATATCATGACGAACAAGGCAAGAATATTTATTTTACATAAGTTAGTTGGAATATACTTTGTAAAGTTAATTTAACTTTCAAATACGAACAAAGGAACTTGCCAGCTTTCCTTGATGTTCCTATTGGCAGAAAAGGTTTTTGCCATTTTGCATGCTCGTTTCATAAAGTGTGTAATTAATTATTTTGTTTTTTGCCATTTTAATTTCTTCCCTCTTACCAGCATATGATGAAAATATTGAGATTTAATGAAATTTCGTTATCCATATGCGGGGTTATTGAAAGTTCCACTTCTTTTGAAGTTTCTAGTTTATTAATCAATCTCAGTCATGGTAAATATTATATTTTTAATTTTTATTTTGTTAAGGCATAAGTTTGCATAATTTTCCCGAGGGAAAGGCGGTGTTATGAAGGTAATTCTCTTCTGCATTTAATGTTGATAATAATTAATAAATAAAATCTCTTTTGAAAGTCCTTTCTGCATTTAAAATATTTTTTGTAAAGCCGAAAAAAAAAGTGTGCCCCCATTTATTTTTTAAAACCTAACTTCTAATTTATTATAAGGCTATTTCTTTGTCTATCTCAGGACTTACGAGTTGATCTAAACTTGGCGCTAGCTATTGCTTTACACAACATCCCAGAGGTATCTTTTTGCAGCTAAAAGCTGAGAATCACTTTTTTTTTCTCCTGAGTTTCTGAAATATCTCATCAAATTACAGGGTGTTGCTGTTGCACTTCCTGTATATTTCGCGACACAAAGGTACAAATTCTCTAGGGTATATATCATTTGGCTAAGTTTTTAAAATTCTGAACTCAAGTTTTTGCTATAACTACGTAAAATCATGACAATGAGTTGAGCGTACTATTAATTAGATGATTTTCATAAATATTTAATTACTTTTACACATTTATCACGTCTTAATTTTGTTTTACTTTTGTTTCTTTCTTAGCAAATTGCAAGCATTCAAGCTGGCTACCCTTTCTGGTGTTGCTGAGCCCTTCGGCGTAATTGTAGTAGGTATGTTAATTGCCCTAAATTTCATCATCGATAAATTGTCGTAATGATCAATTTCAACATTTGAAGCTCAGAATTTGTTTCTTACAATTAATAATTTGCAGCTTACCTATTTCCCAGCAGTGTAAGTTCTGAAATTCTGGAGGGCCTCATTGGAGCAGGTAATATATAAATTATCATAGCTCTAATATTGTGTATTTATTTATCAATTAAGGCAAGAAAGGTTGTTAATTGTTTTTATTTTCATGATATTGCAGGAGCAGATGACACAAGATGATGCTAGGCAACAATTCTTGCAGATATTGAGAGAACTTCCTTATGGGAACTCAGTGTTCTTTGATGTCTCTAAGATCGACGGTCCGAACGTACACATGCCTCCGGAAATTATTCTAGGCATTAACAAGTGTGGGGTAAGAGTACTTTTGCTATTTTATCATGCCATTCATACCACAATACATATCAAACATTAAAAATATGATTTGCTCTTTTTTTTTGCAGGTTCATTTCTTCGTCCGACTTACAAAGGAACATTTATATTCAGCTGAGTTAGAGGCCATAAAGTGCCATCGGATTACTAGTGACGCTGTACATTTTACTTGGTGGATACTTTGGGGAATTCAAGTTTCAAACGAAGCGGGTTAGTATCTGATTCACTAAAATTCTAGAATTGGAGCTTAATATTTTTGTCTATGTCATATGTTTACTATTATTGGCATTCGTATTGAATTAGGCAAAAGATATCAATGTCGTCTTTAGAACACAGACAAATGATGCAATGTTATGCCTCGACTCCAAAGCACGTGCTGCCGCTCAGAAGACGAATGTTGATATTATGAATTATTTAGTTGTTTGAATTATTTTGGCTTTTATTTATTTAATTTTTATGTATCTTTCACGCAACAAGTCATGCCCATCTTGCAATTTTTATATGTTACTGAACACTTTTGTCGAACAAATGTAATAATTGTAAATTTTCAGATATTTTTATAATAATTGGTCTATGTTTATTTGTCTGTTCCATATTGATTTTTTTTCAAATTTTTGGGGAATTTTAATAAATAAATAGGAATTAAAATTAATATTTAATAAATATTTTAAAAAAATAAATAAAAAGAAAATCCGAGGGGGAATACCCTCGGAAATCCCTCGGAAAATCTAAAAACCGAGGGAGTATGCCCCTCAGTAATTCCGAGGGTGGCTATGGCCCTCGGTTTCTCCGAGGGGAGTTTGTTCCTCGGTTTTTCGAGGGCAACATACCCTTGGTTTTTCCGAGGGCAATACCCCCTCAGTTTTTCCGAGGGTATTTGCCCCTCGGATAAACCGAGGGCGGTACGGGAGAATTTACCGAGGGTACTGACCCTCGGTATTCCCCTCGGACAACGAGGGAAATTTGCCCTCGGAAAATATTTTCGAGGAGGAATCCCCTGATTTCTCAAAAAATCGAGGGCCCTCAGTTTTTCCGAGGGTATTTGCCCCTCGGATAAACCGAGGGCGGTACGGGAGAATTTACCGAGGGTACTGACCCTCGGTATTCCCCTCGGACAACGAGGGAAATTTGCCCTCGGAAAATATTTTCGAGGAGGAATCCCCTGATTTCTCAAAAAATCGAGGGAAAACCCCTCGAAAAACTGATGTTTTTTTGTAGTGTTTTATAGGGGTGAGCTCTCGTATAAGAAGGGTGAGCTATACACAAGAGTGGCGAACTCTTATATGGAGAGGCAAGCTCTTATGGGGTAAAATAGTATTATAATAGCTGGGTACTGAGAGATGGGCTGTATGGTTAACATGATTTGCACCCTGGTGGGTTGAAATGTATAATATGGTATGGGGCCCCGGCGAACTAAGGGAATGGTAAGGTTATAGGCCCATGGTTACTATGGTAATTTAACAAAATAAGAGAGTTCTAATATTTATGGTAACTTAGCATATAAGATGAATGAAATGATTACGGTGCCGTGAAGGCACCATACCTACCTCCCAACCCCCCCTGCATTTACATCCCTTGATCTTACCATTATCCATAACCAACTTTGGATCTAATGGTTCTGATTAAATGGGGAATGGTACCTTCACGTCACCGTAAAAGTCCCCTAAAGATGAATTCTAATTCTAATTCTAAGTCGGTGGTTAATTATTGTATTGTGGTACAAATAGGAGACGGGAAATCTTGATTGGGAACACGTCTCTTGTCTATATAAAGAGGACACAAGTCTCACTTCTATTCTAAGTTGATTTTTATCCTACTTTGAGCTCTCGTTTATTCATTACTAAAATGGGAACTGGCTTAAGCATCGGAGGGCCACGCCGGAGCTGTCCAGCTTGAGTTTTGTTTTGAAGGTTGATAGGTCGTCAGGAGTCATCTGAAGGTCGATCAGGTCGGCAAGCACGACATTAAGATCAGTGTTCTTTTTTCTTGGTGAAACAACCTTTTTGGTCGCATCAAGAGTCTCAATGTATAATCGGGTGCACCTTGTTTCAAGGTTGTCTAGTCGTTTACATGGATAGGGTTTAAACAAGTGAACGGAGGAGGGGATTTTGAAGACGCTTCTCCACTTGATCAGGTCATCCTACAAGATTGTGCTCTGCTAACAACCGAAACCCATATCTGTATCTTCATACAACTTCATCAGAGGCCTCTTTCAGATCTCCTTCCGCCAATCGACCGCCATCTCATCCCTGCAAAATGCAGACCCCGATATCCACCCTCACAACAATCCCCTTTGAATACCTAGACTTGGGGGAGGAGGAAGGCCATGGGTTTTGACTTAACGTCTCTTACGGGCGAACTCATTCGTCCAGGCTCAATGCCTCTACTTGGTTCACCTTTAACAGGTTTAGAAACTTTCTTTGTTTGGATTCTGTATCTCCAGGTGACAAGTATAGCTGGTTCCCTATTCGTAGATTCGCTCGTGAGGTCCTTATCCCTGAGGGAAACATCCAGACTGTTGTCCAGATAGTCATTCTATCTATCGAACCTAAAAAGCCATTAAGAAAACAAGAAGCAAAGAAGGAACATAAAATTAAATAAAGAAATCAGAAGATTTGCTAGAAAAATGACCTAAAAGTTCTTGTTAGCTTAATCTTTAATATAAAAATTCTCGCTAAAACCGGTCTCACTAGACCGCATTGAAGACCTCTTAGAAAACCACTAGGAAGTTCTTAATTTTGTAAGAAGTGAAAAAATATGTGTGAAGGGATTATTTATAGGTGGAGACTTGATGGGCTGCATACCTTCGTATCAAAAGACGCGTCGGCGACCCTTCTGTGGACCAACCAGAAGATGCTATCTACAGCGGCGTAGTGAAGTTGTCACCTCAAGCATGTGGAACCCTAGCCGCCATCAATCAATGCCTCCCGTACACCCCCACGTGTGCAGATTCTACCCACCTACACTTAATGCTACAACGGTTATAAAGTGCTGATTCACACACAACGTCAGATCGACTTTCTGTATGAAAGTGACCTTAATTTCAAATTGCTCTTCTCAATTAAAATTAAGCTCGAGGGCCTTTTTAGATAGCCGACCTAACATGGCAAACTTAAAATTTAAATGGTAGTGAAAGTCAAACAATTAGTTTTTCCGGGGAAGCCACCTATATATTCAAGCAAAAGTCAAGTTAGGTTACTGGACGATATTCTGGAAAGAAACTTAATGGTGAAGGCTCAGTGCTCAGGTGACCTTAGAAATGGGCAGTGGGCAGTGATAAGTGTCTAACTTACATAAAGTGACTTTCCAAGTTCTTGAAATGCATTGTATATTCAATGAAGCAGCGACAAGTGTCTTAAGAAGCTAACATATCTGAAGGGTATAAATAACCTCTAGTGTCAGAAACTTAATTAATTTTTTACATTCTTTGACAAAAATAGAAAAGTGACACATTACAAGGAATCCAACTCATAAAAAGATCGGTGTTTCACACAAAACTGATAATAAAAATATCATTCAACTCAAACTCTAATACAACTTCCCACCTTTTTCATATTTTATACAATTTCTTTAATTACGTACTACATATTTCCCAATGCGGATTTGTTCACCGTCCTATGCATCAAAAGTATCATCAAATCTCACCACTCACCTCATGTTGATTTCGTAGTTAAAACTTGTGGTAACAAATTTTTTTTTCTTACATATTAAAATTGGTAATTATTTTTTACCCACGAAATTATTGTATTTTTTTTTACAGTTTACCATTCAAATTATTATTACACAAAATCACAAGAATTTTGATATAGAAGGCAAATTACAAATAATAATTTGCATGGTAAACAGCAGATAACATAATAATTTGGATGTCAAAATTTTTTTATTTTCTTAAAACTACATCCCTCAACATTCGAAAATTTAACATTTCTTTTTTTTCTTTTTGTTTTTCATGTAACGTTATCATGTAGCCAAAAGACCACAAAATGAAAATAATATACTACCAGGTGGTGGATGTTATCTCTTTCCGGACGCCGTCTATTCCATCATAACAAAGACAATTATATATGTTACAGTATTTGAGCTTATCCATGATTGTCAAATCCACAAGTGAGAATTGACAGTGGCCCAAAATTTCATATTCTCAGTTTTCAACGCGGAGACCCATACAGTGGAGTATCAAGACGCATGCTTTCCAAAAGGAAATAAGGATAATGTATGTTCCCCCTTTATATCTTTTCTAAATGGAGGATCAATAATAGAAAAAGGGAAATGAAAAAAAATATCCCTTCTGGCGTGATGGAGCAGATGTTGGAAATTCCACTTATTAACTATCATATAAAATTCATAGATCGTATCTTAAAATATGCGTGAAATTTTAGGATATAAACATCCTGCTCATTATTGAAAATTAATGAAATAATAAAATATCTGCATTAATAATAATATTCGTATGTGAAAACTTTTGCGTACACATTACAGAATCCAATCACCTATATTAAGAAACTAGAAAGTAGTTTGTTTTATAATCTTTTTCAAGTAAAATTCTAATGATAACGTTAATTAGAGTGCAAATAGGGCTAGATTCTTCAAATCACTTGTAAGCATTATTTTCTTAGTACTCTTGGTGGGATAGAACTGCCAGCGCAAAGGATGCAGATCCAAAGTCAACAACAAATTTCGAAGTTGAAGAACTCAACGGCCAAATTAGTTGGCAATTACACTTTACAAGGATGTCTGACATATTAAATATCTTAGTCGATAATTAATGTTTTCAGAAGAGGAAGTAAAAGTCAGGTAATTTCGTAGTTCTATAATTTTAAAAATAAGTATAAGTAAATAATATTGCTTTTAATGTTAATCAACACTAAAATTAACATCAACTAGAATTTAAATAAAATAATCAGCGGAAATATAAATTTAGAACACAACAGTTTAAATTCAGTTCTCAAGTAAAAGTACTTGTGAACTTGGGTGTAAAAACCCAAAAATTATATTACATTTCTTTGTTCAAGATCAATATAAAAAGATAAGAAGTAATATATGAAAACTAGAGTATCAAACATATGATACTAAATACTTGTCGCCTAAATGAAATATCTCCTCCGTTGGTCACGCAACTTCGAAAATCTTCTTGATCTCGGACAGTGGCTTCAAGTAGTTATATTGCTTGTATTCTCCTTACTGTTTGCGTCGCCTGCTTCTTCAATTCTTTACGTCTTGAAAAATGTGTGCAAGTCTTTGTCTTCTCTTGTCTTAAATAGACAATTCTAAAATCCTAAACTTGGTAAACAAGTAAAGCAAATTCTAAACATAATTTAGAAAACTAAATAAAGTCCTAGACACAATTTAGGAAACAAAATCTAGAGTCCTAATTTATTTTGTACCCAAGACACGCAAACAAACAAAATAAGAAATATTGCCAATAATAAATTCCCAACAATCCCCCCCTTTTGCCTTTCTGGACAAAATACTACGACGCAAAATAAGTTCAACTAAAACACTAAGTCTCCCCCTGAATTGGAAAACTCCCTCTAAATAAAATAATCAATGTTTAGCAAAAACACCAACCCAACATCAAACCAAACATGAAAACCAATATTGTTTATTCAACCACTTATCAAAATAGAAATAAAGAACTTATTGACTTCGCACCCTCTTCTAATGACGAGGGGATGTCGAAGGTCGTTCACCCCGATCCTTTCTCTTCCTCAACAACTTCTTCATTTTCTTTAATGCCTTATTGCGGGAACGGATCTTCTTCCTTCTCTTTTCAAGAGCAAGGCTTACCAATGCATCGGCATCATCATCATCATCACTTGCCCCATTCTTATCAGTAGCGTCGCCATCATCATCTCCCCCTTTTTGTTCCTGAAAGCAAAAGGGCCTCCAAGAAGGATCCCTGAAGCGCCTGCAACTGGGTAACCTGGTTGTCAATCAAAGCAATATGCGCGCGAACAACCTGAGCAGAAATGCTAAACATGGTGGTACTAGTGTTGGGAATACCGGAATCGACACCACTAACAACACCATCCCGAAGGGGCGCCTGCCAAAGGAGACCAATAACCCTTGCACCAGAAATATGTTGGCCCCGTAAAGCGAACCATTCAGCTTCATCAATAAGTACATCAGCAGGAGTAAGCTGCAAGCCTTGATTTACAAGCACGCTAAAATCAGGGTAGGAAAGCACAAGGAGGACGCAAACTTGGTTGTGGCAAACTTAGTAATTGTGTCGAACACATGCTTCCCAAAGCTAAACATGATTCCCCGCCCAATCTTGTACAAGAACTGGGCCTGAGGCCGTGTGACACACGTAGTATTCTTAGAGGGAACCCAGTTACAAATAGCCACTTTGTGTAGAACAGAGTAGAGAGAGGAAAGACCGGTGCTCGGCAACTGCTCACGCCATGTATTCACTATACCACCAGACAGAAATGAGATGACCTCATTCATGTCATCAACAGTAGAATCACCACGATATATCTAAGTCCCCAAAAGCTCATCAATTAAATCAGGAGTAAAATTATAAACCTTTCCACGCACAAAAACTTTGCCATAATTCACAGAATTGAGATCAGCAATGGAAGGCACCAAATTAGCATAAAACTCAAGGACTATATCGCGGACAAAAGGCATAGCGGTGGAGACAGTGGAGTACATACATACCTTTATGCTGAAAGAACGCAATTAAATTCTGCTTCTCAAACACCTCAACAGGAACTCGGCGCTTAACAAGTAAGCCCCGGGTTTGATACTCAGAAAACATCTCCTTGGCCTCGGCAGTCAAGAATCTCTCGGAACGGCTCCATATCTTCAATTTCAATGGTCCGAGAGGGAGTACCAGTAGAGAATGGGAATGAGCATAGGTATCATATGGGATCGATTCGTGATCAGGAGAAGCAGTATCAGCAAAGGTAGAACTGGAGGACGAGTCAGACTGGATTTGCGGAGATGTTGGTTATGGGGAATCAACATGAGAACCAACATTGACCTTATTTGCAGCTTTGGATTTCCTCATTTCTTCTTTCACCGCAGACACGGAATCACGAATGGGAATATCATAAAAAGAATCAGGGGAGTGCTCGAACAGATCACTATCAAACTCGGGTTGAGCCTCACGAACAGGAGATTGAGGAGGACCAGCAGCGATCGGTCTGGAGGAACTTGACACCTCTCCAGAGAAAAAATCCAGAATTGTATAAGCAGGGGAGGAATACTCGGTTTCAGTAGAGCCCGGAGAAACCTTGATGGACGCCGGAGGATTTTTCTTGTCAGCCAGCTTCACAGTTTTCTTTCGGCGAGGTGTTGTCTTCTTTGCTAGGCGAGGAGCAGGTGAGGTCGCCAGCGCAGCAACTAGGGTGGCAGGCACATACTCGCCCTCATCAGAGTCCGTCATCAAGGTGACGTCCTCGGTAAGGTTCATGTACTCGATTGGCATATTGCGCCTAGGGCCTGCCTGACTTTTCGGGACGGACGACGACACCACACCCAGAGGGATGTTGCGCAGCCTCCGCGATCTCTTCAAAGTTGGGTTCCCAACCCGGCCAAAAGTGGCGGCGACAAATGGCAAATCAGGTGTATTATCAACGTCGATCTCATTTCCTGGTTGCCCTGGAAACACTTGTGCTTCTGGGGTGGCGTCTAGCGGCGCAGGAATAGGTACAACATCTTGAGACTCGTGCGGCGGTGAGGGAATCGGAGATGTTGTAATTGGTGGTGGGCTTGTAGGAGAACCACCACCCACTTCGGCGCGAATGTCCAGGCCACCAATATTTGGAAAATTCACAGGGACCTGTTCACCGGAACGACGCACACCTGCTGGTAACTCAGGAACATTTGACGAAGAGAAAGGGTTCGACATCCTATAATTTTTCAATAAAACACGAGAGCAAACACACAATCGAAAAGGACGATGAAGTATTTGAGAGTTTAATTGCAGAGAGTTTATGGAAAAGTGGGGCGAACGGTAAGATAATCAGGTATTTAAGCACGCCAAAAAGTGACCATTACCAATGAGAGAGAAAAGTGAAAAATAAAAGGAAATAACCCTTATTTACCCAAAAGCGGATTTTAGGGCCAGAACAAATTTTCTTTCCTTCATAAAACAAACACCCACTCCCCCTTAATGTGGATACATGATCCTAATACACTTAACCATTATCTCATAAATTTTGAAATCAAAATCGCACGACTCTACTACAAAATTAACCGAAAATAGAGCTGCATTAATTAAACCATCACCTCAGTAGAACTAATCTTTTGCAAGATGAAACTCCACTCTTCAAATCAACCTCTTTATTACCTGTCCAACCTTCCGATTACAACTCCACTGAAACATTTGGTTAGCAAGATTAAAGACAGAATTAAGAGAATTCAAGAAAGACACAAGCACAAGCAACAGAACACAAAGCAAAATGGCATCTTCTCAAAGTATGAATATCCTAATTGATGCCTAAAATCCATGACCTAAAAAGATTAAAAATATTCACATTATGGTTTTAGTGACTTGACCAGTATTGCTTTTCATGACTGATGACATTATAACCAACATTGCTTCAGGCGAAGTCAATGGAAACAAACCCCTTAACCCAAGTTAATGACTACGTCAAAATCTCTCAATGAGGTGAAATCTAAAGATTGGATCATTTTGTAATCCAGATTTTCTTCATCCTTTTATCGATTTGAAGAGAAATAGCTTATCTTCAGCAATTACTGTTAACACCTCTTGTTTTTGGACCTGGGAGAAAACTAATTTCTGCGGGAAAGTTCCACAATCACCCAATTGAAGAGGTTAGTCTTTTTTTCATCACTTTTATTACAACACAAGACCTTATTGCACTTTTAACCATACTTAATGCATTCAGATTATGTATGAGAAAGAAAATAAAAATGCATGCATAAATATACAGATGTTGTGACTGATGTCAGTTTAGGGTGTCACAACATCAAAACCAACATTGACTTTAAACAATGCACATACCGAGATCTCTTCTCAAATGAGAGAAGGTCTCTAAATCTAATGCCTTTGTGAAGATGTCAGCGAGCTGATTGTCTGTTCCTATATGCTCAAGGCTAACTATCTTCCTCTCAACCAAGTCTCGAATAAAGTGGTACCTTATGTCAATGTGTTTGATTCGAGAATGCTGGACTGGATTTTTCTAGATATCAATGGCACTCGAATTATCATAGAGCACAATCAATATTCTACTGTGTAGACCGTAGTCCTCTATCATTTGGTTCATCCACAACAATTGTGTACAAGCACTTCCAACTGCAATATACTCGGCTTCAGCTGTAGAAAGAGAAATACAATTTTGTTTTTTGCTATACCATGAGATTAGATTATTACCCAAGAAAAAACAACCTCCTGTAGTACTCTTTCTATCCACAACATCCCCGGCCCAGTCCGAGTCAGTACAACCCACGAGTTCAGTGCCAGTTTCTTTAGAATACCAAACACCCAATTCAGTTGTACCAGCTATATATCTAATGATTCTTTTAACAGCTTTTAAGTGTGACTCTTTCGGATTTGACTGATATCTGGCATACACACACACACACACACACACACACACACACACTATACACAATATCTGGCCTACTTGCTGTTAAATACAAAAGACTCCCTATGATGCTTCTATACATGGTGTTATCAACACCATTACCAGCATCATCTCTTGACAGTTTCACAGTTTTGCCCAAATGTGTTTTCTTATGCGTTTCACCTTCTAATTCAAATCTCTTAACTAAATTCTTAGCATATTTGGATTGAGAAAGGAAGATGCCATCATCCAACTATTTGATTTGAAAACTAATAAAGTAAGAGAGATTACCTTCCATGATCATCTCAAATGTGTTGGGCATTCGAGTTATAAACTCCTTTACCCCTCGTCTAAAATTTAAAAAGAGCAAGTGTTGAGTCAACCTTTCATACCAAGCTTTAGGAGCTTGTTTTAAACCATATAAAGCCTTTTTTAATTTTAAAACAAAGTTTGGTTTGTTGGGATCTACAAACCCTTTAGGTTGTTCTACAAACACTTCTTCACTTAAAACTCCATTGAGAAAAGCACTTTTTATGTCCATTTGATGCAGAGATATTTTCATATGACAAGCAACAGCAAGTAAAAGTCTTACCGACTTAATGCGAGCAACAGGGGCAAATGTCTCATCAAAATCGATACCTTTAATTTGAGTATACCCTTGTGCAATCAGACGAGCCTTGTTCCTCACAATGTTGCCTGCCTCATCTGTTTTGTTCTTGAAGATCCACTTTGTTCCTGTTACACGTGAGTTTTCTGGACGAGGAACTAGATCCCAAACATCGTTCTTGGCAAATTGATCCAACTCCTCTTACATTGCCTTTATCCAGAATTCATCCTTGAGAGCATCCTCCACACGCTTGGGCTCCATTTTGGAAAGGTACAAAGACTCTCGAACTTTAGAACAGTTAGTAGAAAGACAGACATACCTAACCATTTCTTTGAAATTTATCTGACGCTTTCTTGTACTCCTTTCATCTAAATCTCCAATGATTTAGCCCGTGGGATGGTTCCTTTGTATTCTTGATGGTATATCCCGCTGATGTAAGTCAATGGGATCAGCTGGATCTTCCTATTCTGGTTCAGAATCTGATCCTGGGGCAGCTTGAGTAGATGTTGGGTTTGATGTTGTATTCTCGGAACCAACACCGATACCAACATCACTAGTGTTCCAACCCAGAAAATGAGCAATACCAAAAACAGCACCAAAAACCGAGAGCTCTTCCGATCTGCACCACAAACAAGAGTTAGAAAGGACCACCAGTGGTTTTCCGGTGGAAACCTCTCCGATGCTTAAGTCAGTAAGCGTTTGAGGTGTTTTTCCAGAAAGAAAGCAAGAATGCTCAAGAGAATGACATACCTCTCTCAGCCTTGGGGCTGAGATATTTATAGTTTCTCCTAATGGGGACCCCAGCCGGGATCTCGGGAGCACATGCTACGAATCAAGGGCCGTTTTGGTAACCAATTCTGACAAGTGGTCCCACTTATCTCTTTTCCTGGAATCTAGGAAACAGATCTCCCCTGTTCCAGGCCTTCCTTATTTCCTTCTCCTGTATTACCTCGGTATTAATGTCAGACTTGACTCTAGTCGGGTCTTCCTTGTTCCAGGTCTTCCTCAGTCCGTATTATTTCAGCTCTCTAGAACTCCAGCAGAATTTAAGGAACCAGAACTGTCGTGATCCAGCTCTTCTTTCCTTTTGTGCCTCTGCCGTTCAAAGGTCAAATATTGCTATAATGAGGACGAACTCTATTCCTTAGAGGACTTAATTAGGTCTCTCACCCAGACCAGGCTAAACTTCAGTCCCCGAAATGTCAGCTCGGCATAATCTTCAAGCTTTTAGTGATCTCTTCAAGATGGCTAAGTTCAGGAGGGATCACGGGCGATAACCACCTCTTCCTGACATTCCTGATGTCATCAGAAGGGTTAATTAGATCTTTCTCTAAGACAGAGCTGTTCTAGCCCTCTCTTAATTTATCTAACTACTCTGAGTCAGAGCTACCCCAAACCAGGTCTGGCGTATATGTTGCCCTATCAACTCCTCCCCCCAAATAGTTGGGGTAGATCGGTAATATCCCAAAGCTCTTTCGAAATAAATGAGGCCATTCTGTCTTTTATGACTTCTCGTACTGAGGGAATCCCGAGATATCCGCCTGCCAAACAACCCTAATTATTGGCATTAGTGGTGTCGGTTTGCTTTCCCAAACGGTCCCTATTCCCACACGTCTTTTCCGTAACTGACAACTTGGTGGCGTGTGATTTGACCTAGGGCGGTTGACGCTCCAGCTCACCACGTAAAGTACTGTTTGCATTAAATGCGGGGATCCCATCAAATCCCGCCCTCCTACGATTTCCGATTTTCAAATTCATCAACTTTCTTTTTGTCCCTCCATATTCCTTCTTTCCCCTTCACTTTTCAAATTCTATTTTCCCAGCGTCCTGAATTCTCTCCTTCTCCAAAATTCCGGCGACTTTTACAACTCCGCTCCACTTCCGTCCAGCTTTCACTATCATTATAACCAGGTACTCTCTCATCCCCCTTTTAATCATGTCAGTAGTTCCC
>BMAC01000732.1:701899-730503 GCA_014905375.1 Phtheirospermum japonicum | reverse complement strand
AAACTGACAATCAGGTCAGGTAAAATCGAGGACATCCGTCCTTAGCCAATCCTGGTTTAAAACACGTACTTCAAGTTTTAGATGAGTAAGGAGAAACCTGCAATTTTATTCAATCAAATAAATAAATAAGATTTAAAAAAATTATAATTATGTATAAAATTTTCGTAAGTTGGTGATATTCCAAGCACGCGGGATTTCTGTCCCGTCCAGCTCTTCCATCTTATAAGCTCCTCCTACTAGAACTTGAGTGATTCGAAAGGGCCCCTGCCATACAGCGTCTAACTTCCCTTTGGCCTGTCCTAAATCAGCTCTCTTAAGAACCAGGTCTTCCACTTGGAAACGCCTCTCTCGAACTGTTTTATTGTAGGCCGCTCTAATTCGTCCTCGCACGTGTTCCATTCGCACCGCCGCTTGGTCTCTCTTCTCCTCAACTAAATCTAGAGCATCTTGGATTAATGCCTCATTCTGAGCTTGATCATAATTCTGCACTCGATGAGTTTCTAAACTAATTTCCGCAGGCACCACAACATCCATGCCATATACAAGGCTGAAGGGGGTCTCACCCGTGCTCTCCTTGGGGTTTGTGTGATACGCCCAGAGTACTGCATTCAGCTCTTCGACCCATTTCCCTCCGGATCTTTCTAATCGTGATTTAAGCCCTTGGACCAAAATGCGGTTGGTTACCTCGACTTGACCATTCGCCTGCGGATGATATACGGACGTGAAATGCTGTTGGATTTTCATCTTAACGCACCAGGCCTTGATTTTGGCTCCCGTAAACTGGGTACCATTATCCGATATCAAAACCCTTGGCACACCAAAGCGACAGACGACATTTTTCCATATAAATCCCATTACCTCCTCTTCCGTTATTTTTGCTAGAGCCTCCGCCTCAACCCACTTACTAAAATAGTCTATGGCTACCATTAAAAATCTTTTCTGGGCTGGAGCCATCGAAAACGGACCGACCAGGTCAATCCCCCATTTTGCGAAAGGGCAAGGGGAGCTCATTGTTAACAGCTCTTCCGTTGGCTGATGAATCAGAGGGGCCATCCTCTGACATTTCTCACATTTTCTCACAAAGACCTCAGCCTCTTTCCTCAACAAAGGCCAAAAATAACCGGCCCTCAACACCTTGCTAGCTAGATCTCTGGCCCCCATGTGATTGCCGCAACACCCTTCATGAATCTCACGCAGTACCAGGGTTCCTTCTTCTTGACTCAGGCATCTCAATAAGGGCTGGCCAAATCCTCGCTTAAACAGTTCTCCCTTAATTAGGCAAAACCTGGCAACACCCTTCATGAATCTCACGCAGTACCAGGGCTCCTTCTTCTTGACTCAGGCATCTCAATAAGGGATGGCCAAATCCTCGCTTAAACAGTTCTCCCTTAATTAGGCAAAACCTGGCAGCCCTGGTTCGTATTTTCGCCGCCTCCTTCCTATCCTCCGGCAAGACCTCCTGTTCCAAGTATGCCTAAATAGGAGAGCGCCAGTCCTCTCATTCAATAATTGAGCATACCTGCTCTGTTCCAAATTCTCCATCCGCATGTAGTAGAGTAATCACTCTTTCTTGACAATCTGCAGCCGAGCTGGCCACCTTTGCCAAGAAATCAGCTCTTTCGTTTTCCTCTCTAGGGATCTGAAGGACTGTTAGGCCTTTCATACCTCTAGCGAGTTCTCTATACTTAGCCAAATATCTCTGCATATTTTCTTCTCTCGTTTCAAACTCTTCACTGATCTGCTTGCAAACGAGCTGAGAATCTACCCTGGCGCACACCTGCTCTGCACCCAGGTCTTTCGCCATCTGAATTCCTCTTAGAAGGGCCTCATACTCAGCAGCATTATTAGAAAATGTTGTGCTCAGCCGAATGGCAAACTCAGTGGACGCGCCTACTGGATCCATTAAAACATTCCAGCTCCACAGCCCTGGTTACAGACAGAGCCATCCGTGAAAATCGTCCATTTCTTCAACTCTCCCGGAGGACCGGTCATTTCTTGCATGAAATCAGCTAAGGCCTGGGCTTTAGTTGCCGTTCTGGCCTCGAAGCTAATATCAAATTCGCTTATCTCAATTATCCACCTGACCAGTCTCCCCGACGTCTCTGGCTTATCCATGACGGCTTTCAACGGCAGGTTCGTCCGCACGATTATATTATGTGAAAGAAAATATGGGCGCAATTTCCGGGCTGTGCCTACTAGAGCTAGTACTGCCCGCTCTACTTCTACATACCTCATTTCGGCATCATGTAAGACCTTGCTCCAGTAGTAGACTGGTTTCTGCACCTTTCCTTCTTCTCGAATCAAGACCGAGCTAATTGCCTGTGGCCCAACCGATAGGTACAAGATGAGGGGTTCTCCTAGGACAGGCTTTGTTAACAAGGTCATGCCGGCCAAGTGTTCTTTCAACATTTTAAAGGCCTCTTCACACTCATCACTCCACTGGAACTTGGCTTTCTTTCGTAAGGCCTGAAAAAATGGCAAGCTTTTTTCTGCAGACCTGGATACAAACCTACTCAAGGCATTGATCCGTCCCGCCAAGCATTGCATTTCCTTCACGTTTTTGGGCGCTTGCATTTCCGTAATGGCCGTTACTTTCTCAGGGTTAGCTTCAATACCCTTCTCTATGACCATGTACCCTAGAAACTTGCCAGCTCTTACCCCAAATGCACATTTTTAGGGTTAAGCTTCATTCGGTATTTTCTCAGTGTAGAAAAGGTCTCTTTCAGATCGTTCACATGGGAGGTTGCTTTGGTGCTCTTGACTAACATATCGTCCACGTATACCTCCATGTTTCTCCCAAGCTGATTTTTAAAAATTTTATCTGCTAACCTCTGGTATGTGGAACCAGCATTCTTTAACCCAAAAGGCATGACCACATAACAGTAGGTACCTTTCGGGGTGATAAAGCTGACTCTTTTCCAATCCTCCTTTGCAAGCCTGATTTGATGGTAACCTTGTGAGGCGTCCATCATACTCAGGAGTTCACATCCAGCAGTAGAATCGACTAATTGATCAATTCTCGGAAGTGGGTATTGATCTTTCGAACAAGCTTGATTAAGGTCGCGGAAATCAATACACATTCTCCAATCTTCTTGGGTTTTGGGAACTAATACGGCATTGGAGAGACATTCTGGGAATTGGATTTCCTGGATATGTTTGGCGTAGAGTAATTTTTCCACCTCTGCTTCAATTATGGCCTCCTTCTCAGGTCCGAAATTCCGCTTCTTTTGCTCTATCGGCTTCACATCTGGGCTGATGTTAAGGCGATGCTCCATCACTTCTGGGTCAATCCCTACCTAGTGCTGAGGAGACCATGCGAAAACATCCGCATTCTTTCTTAATAAAGCCACCAGGGCTGTCAAGACCTCTGGGCTAAGAGTCGTCCACACGCGGAGAACTCGACTCTTATCACCCGGAACGACCTCTACAAGCATTAGTCCCTCCTCTCCTTGAGCCTGAGCTATCCGTGGCTGCTCTATCCGAGCCCTCTTGCTCTGCCTCTCATCCTCAGTATTCCTCTTGATGCACTCAACGTAGGTCTGTCTTGAGGCATATTGGTCACCTCTAACCTCTCCTGTTCCATCCTCCGCTGGGAACTTTATTTTCATATGAAAAACTGATATGATGGCCTGGAACTGGCTCAAAGATGGCCGACCCAACATGACATTATAAGAGGAGGGTGTGTCCACCACCAAGACACGCACCGTCCTTGTCACCCTATATGGCTCCTCTCCCAACGTCACGAGGAGCCTCACCGCTCCCAAGGGCTTCAGGGCTCCTCCTTCAAATCTGACTAGAGAGGTGGTGACCTCTTCCAGCTCAACGTCCAATCTCAACTGCTGGAAGCAATCATAAAACAAAATATCGGCGGAACTTCCGGTATCCACGAAAATTCTCCGCACATTATAATTAGCGATGGTTGCATTTATAACCAGAGCATCCATGTGTGGGGTTAAAATGCCACCGCCATCTTCTGACCCGAAACAGATGTTAGGAGTAGAGGTCATTTGTCCCATGTCACGTGATTTTTGGACTAAGTCTCTTGCAGCTCTGACATAACTGTGCTGCGTCCGCTTAGAATGCTCCTCCAGCTCTCCTCCGGTAATCATCTGGATTTCTCCATGGATGACCTTGGCTTGATCAGACCTTCTTACTCCGGTTCGCACCCTATCCTGGTCTCCCTTACCTGACAGAGACCGGTCATAATTCTTGTTGCCAGATCTGACTTCTTCTCTCCTCATCCGAACATACTCCTTCAAATGTCCAGCCTGAACCATCCTCTCCAACTCGTCTTTCAGATGCGTGCACTGGTCAGTATCGTGCCCGTACTCGTTGTGGAAATGGCAGAAATGATCAGATCTTTCTTTCCTGGGTCTCTGCGAGTAGGTCTTCGGCCACTTCAGGTCTGGGTGCTTCTCAATTGCTTGCAAGATTTCTCCCTGTGGAGTTGCCAAAGGAGTGTATCTATCAAGCGCGGCCTCCCTCCAGGCAGGTCTGGCCTAAGCTTTTTCACAGCTCCTCTCTCCTCGCGATCATGCCTCTCTCTCTTCCTCTCTCACTCGTCCTTGATCTTCAGGGCCTCCTCCAAGTGGATATACTTCTCGGCCCGCTCCAAAAGCTCTCAAAACTTCACCGTTGGTTTAACAACCAATGACTGAAAGAATTATCCTCTTCTCAAACCCTGTGCCAGAGCATTCACCAACATCTCTTCAGACGCAGAAGGTACCTCTAACTTAGCGGTTGTAAACCTGTTGATGTAAGCACAGAGGCTCTCGTTCTCTTTCTGCTTCAAACTGAAAAGCTCGAGCGACATTTTCTGATACTTTCTATAGCTCGTGAACTGGTGAAGGAAGGCCAAACTGAATTCGTCAAAGTTACTGATAGATCTCGGCGGTAGCTGGCTGAACCAGAGCTGGGCTGATTTAGTGAAGGTCATCGGGAAGACCCGACACATAATAGCGTCCGAAAATTTATGCAAAGCTGCCGCGATCTCGAAGTGACTTAGATGGTCCCACGGATCCGTGGTTCCATTATACTCGAAGCCCAAGGAGCGATATGAAGCTGGTACATCGTCACGCATGACCTCCTCAGTGAAAGGGGTGCCCTGCCAGTAGTTAGCACAGATCTACCGAGTGGAGGCGGCGTAGCGCCTGGCGCGGCCGCAGCTGGCGGTGCTGTCTCTTCTGGTCCCATTGCCGACGTATCTGTCGACCTGGGCATTCCCCACGGTGCAGCGGAACTAGGGGTTCCGCCGAGCTCTCCCACCAAGTTCCGCCGTAAACCGTCTAAAGCCATAAAATAAAAAGAAAACCTCACGCCTTAGCTTGATCGCCTTCCCACAGACGGCGCCAATTGTTCCAACCCAGAAAATGAGCAATACCAAAAATATCACCAAAAACCAAGATCTCTTCCGATCTTCACCACAAACAAGAGTTAGAAAGGACCACCGGTGGTTTTCCGGTGGAAACCTCTCCGATGCTTAAGTCAGTATGAGGTGTTTTTTCAGAAAGAAAGCATGAATGCTCAAGAGAATGACATACCTCTCTCAGCCTTGGGGCTGAGATATTTATAGTTTCTCTAAATGGAGACCCCAATCGGGATCTTGGGAGCACATGCCGTGAATCAAGGGACGTTTTGGCAACCAATTCTGACAAGTGGTACTTGTCTCTTTGCCGGGAATCTAGGAAACAGATCTCCCCTGTTCCAGGCCTTCCTTATTTCCTTCTCCTGTATTACCTCGGTATTAATGTCAGACTTGACTCTAGTCGGGTCTTCCTTGTTCTAGGTCTTCCTCAGTTCGTATTATTTCAGCTCTCTAGGACTCCAGCAGAATTTAAGGAACCAGAACTGTCGTGATCCAGCTCTTCTTTTTCTTTTGTGCCTCTGCCGTTCAACAGGTCAAATCTTGCTATAATGAGGACGAGCTCTATTCCTTAGAGGACTTAATCAGGTCTCTCACCCAGACCAGGCTAAACTTCAGTCCCCGAAATATCAGCTCGGCATAATCTTCAAGCTTTTAGTGATCTCTTCAAGATGGCTAAGTTCAGGAGGGATCACGGGCGATAACCACCTCTTCCTGACATTCCTGATGTCATCAGAAGGTTTAATTAGATCTTTCTCTAAGACAGAGCTGTTCTAGCCCTCTCTTAATTTATCTAACTACTCTGAGTCAGAGCTACCCCAAACCAGGTCTGGCGTATATGTTGCCCTATCAACTAGTTTCTCCAGTTTCAGCACCTGCATCTTCATATTCTATATCTGCACTATCATCTACACCAACCGTGACATTATCTTGAAGATTTTGATCATATACCAGATCATTATCCTCGGTAGGTTTAACACCACTCATCAAATCATCGAATTTGACATTGACTAACTCAAACATGCTACGTGTCCTAAGGTTAAACAACCTATATGCATGACTGTTTTGGGAATATCCCATGAAGATGCATTTGTCAATTTTTGAATCCAGTTTTGCAAGGTGATTTCCGTCATTGAGCACATAGCAAATACAACAAAAAAGTGAAAATAACCCAAGTTTGGTTTTTTACCGAACAACAATTCATATGGTGTGACACATGACCCTGGTCTAAAATATACCCTATTTATATATGACATGCAGTATTCATAGCTTCAGCCCAAAAACGTTTTGCAATGCCATTAGAAATATGCATAGTTCTAGACATCTCAGCAAGAGATCTATTTTTACGTTCAGCTATGCCATTTTGTTGGGGAGTGATTGGTGATGAAAATTCGTGACTTATACCTTCCTTTGAACAGTAGTTTGAAAAAGATGCATTCTCAAATTCTTTTCCATGATCAATTCTAATCCTTCATACCAAATCTCACAAATAAACTCTTTGAGCTTTTTAAATACTTCAAAAGTCTCAGATTTTTCTTTTAAAAACTCTACCCAAGTAAAACAGAAAAAATCATCTACAATGACTAGAACATACCTTTTACCACCAAAACTCTCAACCTCAAGTGGTCACATAAGGTCCATAAGAAGGACTTCAAAACAACATGAGGTGGTGAGACTCTGTACTGTTGGATGTGGCACCCTGACCTGCTTTCCTTTCTAGCACGCCTCACAAATAGGGATGATCTTGGTGTTGAGCTTAGGAATCCCATTCACAACTTCATCTTTGGCTAATATGTCCATCATCTTGTAGTTGACATGCTCGAGTTTTTGATGCCACACCTGACAATTTGCAAAGAGCATCGCTATTGATTTAGTAGCAGTTATCTGAAGTCCTCTGACCAGTGAGGATGCAAGCTCCATTCTCCTCATTGACTTCACATTTTTCACGATTGAACTTTACATCGAAACTGCCGTGGCAGAGTTGGCTTATGCTTATCAAGTTTGCAGTAAGTCCTTCTACCAGCAACAGATTCTCCATCTTCATAATGCCGGGAACATGTAGAGTTCCTTGGCCAATGGTTTGGCCATTTTTACCTCCGCCATATTTTACTTTTCCACCTTGAAATCTGACAATATTGGAAAGTAGGTCTTCTGATCCGGTCATGTGCTTGGAGCATCCGCTGTCAAAGTACCATGCTCCAGGGACGTGGGATTTCAGGGAGGTACAGATCATATTGCACTTGATGTCATTTTTCTTGACCCAAACCTATTTGAACCTAGTGTTGGTTTTGGTGTTGGTACTATGGAAACCAACATTGTATTCAACAGACACCATGGTTCTCTGATAATGTCTTCTTTCACCAACAATCTTCCAGCAGAAAGGTTGAATGTGTCCTGATTCACCACAGTGATGACACACAAACTTTCTTCTTTTCTTCTTGTGGCGTTTGATCAATTTTTGTTCTTGGTTTGATGCTGGTGTTGGCTGATTTAGTTTGTAGCCAACTCCATGTTTTGGAGTTTCTGGGAAACTCATATCTAGGATTTCATCGAGCTTCGCCTTGCCCTTATTGAGTTTAGTGATGGTTCCTTGAACCTTCTTCAGCTCGGTTTTCACTAGTTCTAGCTCAGCATCCTTTTTGGTGAGCGACGATTCCAGTCGAATAATTATATCAAGTTGATCATCCTTTTCCTTGGTTAGCTTGTCCACCTCTTTCATAAGATCCTTGACCCTGAGTACCTGTTTTCCCTAACTAACAAACAATTACTTATGTTTAATGCTCAACTTCTCGTACTCGTCAAGATATTCATTAATCTCTGCATTTAGGCACACGATGTTAGTTTCGGTGTTACAAACATGGATGTCGTCGTCCCACACAACATTAGTAAATAAGAAAGGAACAGGTTCAGGTGAGTCAAAATCATTGACATCTTCAGTGTATTTTGTAGCAACCATGCTCTTTTTCCTGAGAGTGTTAGCACACTCATTTTTATAGTGTCCCCAACCCTTGCACTCATGACATTGTACTTCATTGAGTGGCTTTGGGGAGCTGGATGCACTGGATACTAAAGGCGAAGACTGGGATTTGGAGAGAGTGCGCCTAGAGAACTTTGGTGTAGGCACTTGTGACTTGGTTTTTGTACTTGATCCTCCAGTGTTGTTCTTATTCTTCAAGAAGTTATTAAAACGTTTAGTCACATAGGATACTTCTTCTTACTCAAGAGTGGTGGTTTCTATCTTTTTCAGAAACCCTTTCAAATCAAAATCCTCATCATCTTCATCATCGTTGTCGGAGTTAACATCGGAGGAGAGAGCAACATTATTCTCTTTTGAGTTGGAACCAAGGTGTTCCATCTCAAATGTCTTGAGAGATCCGACTAAAGCGTTGAACTCTATGTCATCAGTGTCCTTGGATTCTTCTATGGCAACCACCTTAATGCTAAATTTATTTGTAATGGATCTCAATAGTTTTCCCACAAGATGTGAGTTTGTTACTGGTTCGCCAATCTCTCCGCACTCGTTAGCAATATCTGAGAGTCTCATGGCGTAGTCCATGATGGACTCCTTTTCATCCATCCTCATTGCCTCGAAGGTAGATGTCAGCATTCTCAGTCTTTATCTCTTCACGCTCTGGGTCCCTTCACATACCCTTTGGAGTGCGTCCCATGCATCCTTTGCTGATTCACACTTCTTGATAACTCTGTAGTAGCTTGAGTCAACATACCCACAAAGGGTGTTGATGCATTTGGAGTTCCAGTTTGCAGTAGCTACTTCCTCAGGAGTCCAATCTATTTCTTTCTTGTCGACGGTGTCACCTTCACCATCAGTGACACGTGACTTTTCCCATCCAACCAGGATGGTTCTCCATGCACGTTCATCGATGTTCTTTATATGCCACCGCATCCTCTGTTTCCAGAGAGAGTATTTCTCCTCATTGAGTATCGAAGGCCTTGGGTTGCCTTGAGCATCCATAACACCTAAACAAATAAGGATCGGTACTTAGTAAGTTAAGTAACCCACTCTAGATGCCAATTGTAATTTCGTAGGTCTATAGTTTTGAAAATAGGTATCAGTAAATGATGTTGCTTTCAATGTTAACCAACAATGAAACTAACATCAACCAGAGTTTAACTAAAGTAAGCAGCAGAAATATAAATTTAGAATAAAGCAGTTTAAATTCAGTTCACAAGTAAAAGTACTTGTGAAGTTGGGTGTACAAACCCGAAAACTATATTAATTTTCTTTTCTCAAGATCAATAGAAAAAGATAAGAAGTAATATATGAAAACTAGAGTATCAAACATATGATACTAAATACTTGTCGCCTAGATGAAAGATCTCCTCCGTTGGTCACGCAACTTCGAAGACCTTCTTAATCTCGGACAGTGGCTTTAAGTAGTTATCTTGCTTGTGTTCTCCCTTGCTGTTTGCGTCGCCTGCTTCTTCAATTCCTTGCGTCTTGAAAAACGTGTGCAAGTCTTTGTCTTCTCTTGTCTTAAATAGACAATCCTAAAATCCTAAACTTGATAAACAAGTAAAAAAAATCCTAAACATAATCTAGGAAACTATACAAAGTCCTAGACACAATCTAGGAAATAAAATCTAGAGTCTTATTTTTTTTGTGCCCAAGAAAGGCAAATAAACAAAATAGGAATTATTGCCAAGAATAAATTCCCAACAGTCAGACATAACAACCCTATGGAATTTATGTTCCACAGGTGGTAGTAACAATAAACCCACAAATTCAACTTTTGTGTGGGACTTACTTTGCCACATCAAAAAATATAAAATTACAACTTCTAAAAACCTCATATCACAATCATAAACTCAAAAAATCTATATATTTATTAAATAATAAAAAAAATTGGCCTCGATTTAGCAAAAAGTTGGGTTTGAAACTAGCAAGCTAGTTTTTACTTTTACAAATAAAACCTACACATGCAATGGTAATAATTTTAAAGCCAACCTTTTGGGTTTAAACCCATCGTAAAAATTTACCATTGCAACCACCCTAACTAATTATACTTTGAAATTCGTCTATCTCAGAAGGCTCCATTAATTACATCCACAAGGCCAACTTATCGGTAGAGAGACACAGGTTGCCAATAAGAAAATAGGGCATGTTCGATAATCAATAACTTGTAACAAGACATAGACTTAAAATTAAGCGATTGAATGTGCTCAAAGGCCATATTTCAAATTATAGGACCCCCTTAAGACATCTACGTTACAAACAAAACGAAGAGGTATAAGCTCGAAAACTCGACCAAAGATCTCAAATCCAAGTTGAAAATTTTGGCTTATGCTTGGAAATATCAAACATGGTGGTGGTAGCCATTTAGAAGTTTGAACTTTCACTGTTAGACCTAGTGAGGAAATTGATTCTATGACAAATGAAATTTTGACCGATTTTCAATCTTGACTCTATCTGAACAAAGCCCTAGCTTTTAAAGAAATGTTCTAAGTCATAAGAACCTTGAAAGAGTACTTAGCTTGGTGTTAAGATAAGCATGTTAAGCATTTCAACCTTTGACGTCTTTTCATACATATAAGTGTACAACTACAACATTCATAGAAGAAGAGGCTCAAGGCCCTCCATCTCAAAACAAATATTGAAGAGCTGCAACCCATTGTCTGTAGTAGACAATTTTGGTGTTGTCGATCTAGAGGAACTTTCACCATTGTACAAGAATTTCCAAAAGATTTCCTAAGAACATTCCTCATAAAGTTTAGGGTGGGTACTTGTCGCTTTAGCACCCCGTGAATATAAACAGAGATGAGACCTTTGTTTGTTTCAAATTATAGGATGGAAATGTGTTTTAATGCAAATTTTCCACATCCCAACTCTAATTCGGTACACTGTGGATGGTAATGGACAAGAAAGAAGAAGCGAATGTGGGCTCTAATATTAACGAGGGATGATCCCCATCTTCAGGCAAACCAACAACCCCAATCGTAGTACTATGAAGACCTCTCAGCCAATGAGAAGAATGTCATGATCTGTCTTATGATAGATAACCAGGTAAGTCATCCTAAACTTATTTTCAGATTCTTTTGATTTGTCTATATTTTGTAGTTTTTAGTGGTTTTGAAAATAAAAGGTTCATTTGGCTTGGTATTATTGGAAATCGATCCGAATGTAAGATTCAATTGAAGGGTTCAATGTGTTTCTATCTTTAAGAAATAAGAAGAAAATGAAAACAAAGCAATTAAACTAACTAAACTAAACTATGAAATGAAATTTCAAGTTGGTCGGATGCCTCGTCGTATGCCTCGAATATGAAAATGCAAGCAGCAATAAAAATTAAGTAAAAACAAGAAATGTTTCACCAAGTACAATAATGGAAGCTCAAGGTACAACCATGCTTGCATGAGCATAAAAACTTGAATAATGAAAGTTGACAAAAATTGAAAACATGAATGGATAAAGCAATGATAATTGACGTCAAAGTTTAAAACTTTACGAGAAATAACAAGCAACAAAGCATAGATCTAAGATTTAGCATGAAACAATGCATGAAAATAAATTCCTAAATAAAGAATATGAAATACTTGAAATAAAAATGACCAAGGACTCGATCTAGACGTGTCACTCATCTAGATTCCATGGACGATTCACAAGATCTAGCAAGAAATCAAAGAGCTAAGGCAAAAAGTATAAAATTGAAGAACATGCATGAAATTGAAGAACAAAGCATGAAAATAAAAGAAAGCTTACTTGAATTAAAGAGAGTAACAAGCTTGAATTAAATTTCAACAAAGTAAAAATCCAAGGGAGTACTTAAATTCTTCTTGAGCTTACAAACCCAAGGCAAAGTTTGAAAATAAATCTAGAGAGAGAAAATAAATCCCAAACTCAAGTTTGGGTTGGAGGAGGTGATTTTTTTTTATTTACAAAAATGAGAGTTTTGTGCTATTTATACTAGGTTTAATTGGGTTTAAATAGGCCAAAATATCCTTAGAGGCTTAAAAATCCCAGGTTTGACAAAAATTGACCCGTGTTGACCAAGATGGCTCGATGTGGCTCGGTCCCGGGCTGGGTCTTGGGCGCAAGGTGGCTGGAGCCTGGGCTGGCGTATTGGCATGCATTTAGGCATGGGAATAGGCGTTGCTTGGCGAGGAATTATGCATGCATTTAGGCGTTGCTTTAGGCCAGACTGGGCACTGCATGGCGAGGACTTAGGCACGGATTTAGGCGTGAGAATGGGCGAGATGTCTCGGACACTAGGTAACCCAGTGTCTGAAACGCACCCAGTGTCGGCAGATCTCGGCAGGGCTGCACGGGCGCTGGCAGGCAGGTATGCGGGAGCTGCCGGGCACTTCGCTCGGACACTTGGTAACCCAGTGTCGGCAATGTACCAAGTGTCGGCGGTGCTGGCAGCTACCTGGGCACGAGTTTAGGCGTGAAATTAGGCCTGTTTTTGCGCCTAGGGCGTTGGCGTGAAAATAGGCAAGCCTAGGCCACCATTCTAGAATGTTTGCCTATTTTGGAGCATCTTGGCACGTATTTAGGCATGCAAATAGGCAAGGCCAGGCTTGAGTTTTGGCCCCCATCCCTTAGCTTGAATTCAAATCATTAAGCAACCTATTAAATGAGAATTTTAAATATCAAAACCCAAGACTTACACCAAACCTCCAATTAATTGAAGCCATTTAATCCAATTAAATATAAAATTAACAAGAAGCACGAAAAATAACAAAATGAGAAAACAAACGAATAACCTAACGAAACTCGATAAAAAACTACTAAGACTAACATAAAATCACAATTAAAAACATGAGAAAAACACCACAATTACATGCAAAACAGTCTAATATTCTTGAGAATCTGAAAATATCCTTCGTGAATTTAGTGTTTTTATATAAACCTCATGAATTTCCAGGGATGGAAACCTTTCTTTATAGAACAAATTACCATCTAAATGCATAACTCAGGAAGTAGAGTGGGATATATGCCAAATGAGAAGTTCTTAGAAGAAGAGATTAAAATCTTTCAATATAGTTGTACTAAGTAAAATCAAGGAACAAAGCCTAAATTGATGCGACCAAAAAGATTGGGTCACCAAGGATATGGGGTACTAACCTCAAATCTGAGATTAGCGACCTGAATAGCTTCAAATTACGTCACAGCGACCTGATTGATCTCCAAGAGCCTCCTGACGACCTGATCGATCCTGCAAAACAACACCTCAGCCAAGGCGGTGGACGGCCCCGGCGAAGGTTCTCTGATACTTAAGTTAGAGAGTGCGAGAGATATTTTGAGAGCTCAAACGTATAAAACAACAACTTAGAATAAAAGTGAGGCCTGAACCCCTTTATGTAGACAAGAGAAGTATTCCCCAAGCTAGGGTTACCTTCTCCCACTATAATTGCATAAATACCGCAATCGACTTAGAATTAGAATTTATTTTGCATGTTAAGTTCCAATAAATAATAGATCTCTCGCTAAAATTACCAGAATAGGCCTGGGCCTGTGATTCTTTTAATATAATACACTGGAAACCACAATACCATCCATATTAGCCCGTTCGGGCCAAACAATCATAAAGCCCAACACCCAGCTGGTAAAACCATAAGAGTTCACTACCCTATATAAGAGCTCGCCACTCCCATACTCCTGGTCGTTACCCTATAAAACAGCTCATCCAACTCTTAGAAAGAATGCTCCTTTCAAGAAATGAGGTCGCTTACCATAAATACCGGCATATAACTTACATGAATATTTATTGTCGTATCAGCTAGTCCCCCATATTCTGACTGATTGAGGCACGAAAGCAGGTAGAATATGTAAAAAGTAAAAAGAATGCATCGACCACTTACTTGAAAACTTAACCATAAATCTTTACCCAATCACTCTGTTAGCTCACTAAGGCGTTATACCATGACTTACAATAACCCAGCTCTCGATATCGAGCTATAACATTATCCATCCAATCAAGAGATCGCCACGTGAAATCGCTACCTCCAAGAAATTAGCTCGCTCAGCCCCCCGGAAAGAATGCACCTTCCAGAAGAAGAGGTCGCTATAAGTCCCCAAAATATATGCTTATCGACCTGAAATATGCGTCGACCCATAACCATTAAAACCATCCTTTTCCAACCTAAAGTCATACATGTGCACAATAATTCAACAAAATATAACCATGACCTTTTTTAAGAAGTCAAAACACGCCACTCCCATCTATCACGTCTCTTTAAAGATCATTAAATGCCCTTTGACAACATGTCGGACACGTGCCATCTCCCCATGTCATAGTAATATATTTAATACACTGGGCCAGGAATGAAAGGACCAAAATATTCTGAAAAAACTCTACCAACTTCTCGCTTCTTTCTGTCGCTTCAGCTTTTTACACCTCCCAACACATATTTTACCCTTTCATTTCAATTCATCCTCACTTTATCAAAAACACCAGCAAAAACTCCATTTTTCTCTGCAACATCGTCTCTTTCTCACGAAATTCTGCAAAAAATTTCACATCACACCAGGACTCATCTCCAAAGTCATCAACTGCAATAATGAGTAAGTCCCCCTAATCCTTTATCTTAACAGTAATTATTTTAATTTGGCTCTACAATTGCTGCATCTGCTGAATGTTATTATTTTTTTTCTTTTCTTTTTTCCGATAATTGATTGATGATGAATCCAATTATCAATTGACCAGGATAATTGACTCACGACCTATTGACCAGGACCAGAGCTTGACTAGATCAAAATCTGGTAGGTCCCTTTAGTTAAAAAGTTCTTCATACTTCATGATAATCATAACCCTGTATTTCATTTTTGCAGATGACTTTATCGGCAGTTGCATCTCATCGAGCTTGGAAGGATCCACTGTGGTCGCTGACCCGATCCCAGCAACCACATCAGCTCTGTGACCTCTTATTGTCGATGTAGACGAAGAGGTAGAGGTCGCCCTTGCTGCGAGGGATGACCGCGAAGAGGTCGCTGTCGCTGACGAACGCCTATTTCTTACATCCATCATATTCAAAGGGAAGAGGATCATTCGAGGTCGTACCCCTCCAAAACAAGCGCCTCCAGCTCCAAATCGTCGGCGTCTTCACAAGACTCATGGAGCCCCCTCATCGAGCTCTCTGGATTTGGAGAAAGAGCTGGCTCAGTATGACGATGCGAAGAAGATTATAGCTCTTCTCCAAGAGAGTGCTGTGACCCAGGTAATTCTACTTAAACTCAACCTTCTTTTAATATAAATAAACCATCCACTCACACCATCTTCGAATACAGCTGAAGCCTCTGTTCTCCACCCTGTCCATCTAACTATTGTCTGGGTCCACCGACTGTGATCTCCAGAAGACTTGTGATGAGTTAGCAGCACAATCAGAACAACAAACCCAACAATTATCTCTGACTCAGGGAGAGTTGGACAAAGCTCATCAACAACTAGCTTCTCGCAAAGAAGAAGTAAACATTATGAAGAGCCAGATAGACAGCTTAAAGGACGAAGCAGCCCGCGTGACCAGCGAGTTCAAAGATCAAATCCAAAAGCTTGAAGAGCTTGTGCAGACCAAGGATAAGAAGATACACAACATCGGTCGCATAGCTCATGAGCAAGGTGTTGCTGAAGGTCGCCACACCTTCCTGAGGAGTGGGGTGGGCAAAAAATTTATGAATGCGTATAGAGAGGAATTGTTGTCAGCCTTTAAGAACTCCTCCCTCTACTTTGGTAAGATGGCCAGAGGGAGCAGAGAATGGGTCCATCAGGCTATGGAACAATTCAAGACCAAGCTCACTACCATGAACGTCTCCTTCAACCCAGACGTGGAGGGCATCGTCGACAAACTCCCTCCCTTCTCCTTCTAGAAAGGCGACATAAAGCAGCCTGCGAAAGCCAAGTGGTGGCTATCCTGTCAAGGGAGAGCTGTGTTACGAGCCAAGCTAGCTAGAGAGCTGGAGACACCTCTTGAAGATTTTGTGCCTGACCATAACACTGCCTAACATTGTAATTTCAAACTCATTTTCTCCCGAATCGTTATGTATGGACAACTCATATCTTTATGCTCATTATCACCTGTTACAAAAAATTATCCCAACAATACCAAAAATCCATGTTTTAACCATGTAAATCAACTCTAAAAATAATAAACTTCAAGAACCCAACATTCTTATAATTTCTAAGTAAAATAACCATAACCTCTGAGCTCCCTACATAAAACCACAACTTAAATGTAGAGCACATATAACATGTAAATCAAACATACTTAAAATCACAAAAGAAAATGTTCTTCACCCAACCATTTATAAAACCATAAAAATTGTAAAGTGTTCCCCAAAAGTTCCATTATTTATTATAAATAGGTATCCACCCCGGAGGGTATAATAGTGAATATCTGCCCCTGAGGGTGAATAATTAAGTATCCTCCCCTTAGGGTATAATGAAACAACTATCCGCCCAAAGGGTAATAAATTAAACAAATCTCTGCCCCTGAGGGTAATAAAACAACTATCCGCCCCTAAGGGTACATAATTAAGCGAATCTCCTCCCCTGAGGGTACATAAATTAGTAGCCGACCTGTGCAAGCATCGGTTCTGATAAAATATTATTACGAAACATACGCCCACTTCATAGCCCCACTTTTTAGGCGTAATATTTCTTCAGATGACAAATATTCCAACTTTTAGGTAGAGCTTTCCCTTGAGCATTTTTGAGTACGTACGCTCCTCCACGTAACACCTTGATTACTTTGAACTGCCCGATCCAGTTTCCTGGTATTATGTATTGCATCAGCTCACTTCCATACTGGGTCTCCAACCTGAAAATATTGATGCTCGACATGTTTATTAAAAGATGCCTGAATTTTCTGTTTGTATCATTCCACCCGGGCCGCAGCCTTATCTTGTCTTTCATCAATCATCTCAATTGCTCCTCTCGCTAGCCTCTCATTCTCTTCCACATTAAATGTTGATAAACGCTGCGACCCTCCCACTATTTCAGCCAGGATGACAACTTCCATTCCATACACCAAGCTAAAAGGTGATTCCCCTGTAGAGGTTCGGGGAGTCGTTCGATATGACCAGAAGACCGAGGCGAGCTCTTCCTGCCAAAGTCCTCCTGCTTTTTCCAGCCGCAGCTTAATTCCCTTCATAATAGTATGGTTAGTAACCTTGACCTGTCCGTTAGCCTGGGGATGCGCCAGAGAAGCAAAACGTTGCTTCATCCCCATTTCCTTGCACCAATATTGGAACACCAAACCTACAAAGAATATTGTTAAAAATAAAATCCATCATGTCCTGCTCGCCTATGCCTGTGACCGCCTCTACTTCCACCCATTTCATAAAATAATCAATTGCCACCACCAATTTTGTTTATTGCATGGTGTTTTTGGGAAAGGCCCCACAATATCGATTCCCCATAGTGCAAAGGGACAAGGCGAGCTCATGACCATCATGTCTTCAGTCGGTATATGAATGACCGGTGCGTGCATCTGACACTTTTTACAAGTTCTGACCAGGTCGCTCACCATACATTTCATTCCTGGCCAAAAGAAGCCATCTCACAACGTTATCCCAACCAGCGCCCTGATTTTTGCGTGATCACCACAATACCCATTCGTGTATTTCTCTCAACACCTCCAATCCTTCCTCTTTGACCAAACATTTTAAAAAGGGTCCAAAACGCGACCTTTTGTATAATTCTTCATTTATAACGCAAAATCAAGCTGCTGTTCTAGCTTCTTTTATTGACAACTGTACCTCACTCTCTTTTGCCTTAACGAGGACCTCCCATATTGGCATACGACAATCATCTTTTATTTCTATATAGACTAGCGCAAAACCTCCTTTCTCCAACTCATAATAATTCAGCTCGGCACCCTTAGCATCCTGCTAATATATTAAATAGGTTTTTGCGTACCTACGTCTTCTCTGATGAGCACCGAGCTCACCGCGAATCCCCGACCGATATATATAAGATTAGGTCTTCCCCCGGCATTGGCTTAGTTAACAGTGGTATCTCCGGTAAATATTCTTTTAGCTTATCAAACGCTTCTGCTGCTTCCTTGGTCCACTCGAACTTGGTTCCTTTCCTAAGCGCCCTGAAAAAGGGTACACCTTTCTCCACCGACTTGGAAATAAAATGGTTAAGACCTGCAATCCGACTCATTAGTACATGTACTTTGTGCACTTTTTGAGGATGTGGCATCTCCAAAACAGCTCGCACCTTTTCGGGGTTGACCTCGATACCTCTCTTCATTACCATATATCCCAGAAATTTCCCAGATCGCACACCGAATGCAAATTTCTTTGGATTAAGACTCATTCCGTATTGTCTAAGTATAACAAAAGCTTTTATTAAATCCTCAACATGAGATTCTGCTTTCATGCTTTTTACCAACATATCATCGACATACACCTCCATGGTGGACCCCAACAGGTCCTTGACATTCTGTCCACCAATCTCTGATAGGTTACCCCTATATTCTTCAAACCAAATGACATAGACACAAAACAGTATGTTCCCGTCGAAGTGACAAAACTCACCTTAGGTTGATCCTCATTTGACAATGGTATTTGGTGATACCCTTGTGAAGCACCCATCATGCTTAATAGATTGCACCCCGAGGTTGAATCCACCAGTTGATCAATTCGTGGTAGCAGATAATGATCTTTCGGGCATGCCTTATTTAGGTCGCGAAAATCCACACACATCCTCCACTTCTGCCTTGGTTTAGGTACCATTACAACATTGTATAAGTGTTCTGGGAATTGGATTTCCCGAATATGGCCCGCTTTTAACAGCTTTTGCACCTCTTCCTCAATTATTTTATCTAGTTCAGCCCCAAAATGCCTTCTTTTTTGTTTGACCGACCTCGCCTCCGGATCCGCATTCAAGTGATGTTGCGCAACCTCCGGGGACACCCCTATCAATTCTCCATCCCCAAAGGCAAAAACGTCTCGCAATTCCCTCAGTAATTTTACTAGCCTTTCCCTTAATGTTTTTGTCATTAGAGTGCCTATCTTCGTGGTGTATTATGGGCGACCTTCTTCCAATGAAATCTCCATTAATTCTTCATGCGTCTGAACAAAGTTCTCTTGTTCTTTCATCTTCTTTGCACTAAGCACACCTTCTTGCACATCTTCCATTCTTTCTCATTTATTGTCACTCAAGCCTTTTCTAACTGTCATCTGATAACATGACCGAGCGACCTGCTGCTCAGATACGACCTCCCCTATCTTATCCCCCACAGGATACTTCATACTCATATGATATGTAGATGTTACTGCCTGGAATACATTAAGAGCAGGTCGCCCTAATATTTCATTATATGCCGACCTCCCATGAACAATTAAAAACTTTAAATCATTCTTTACCTGCAATTCACCTCTCCCTAATATCACTGAAAGTGTCAGTTCACCCTCCGTAATCACTTGCGCTCCATTGAATGCGTATATTGATATATTCACAGGTTGCAACCTCACCTCCAGTTTCATTTGTTCCAGGCAATCCATGTATATTATATTAACAAAACTCCCGTTGTCTACAAAAACTCTCCCCACCTCATATCCCGCTATTTTGGCTTCAATTACTAGCGCATCGTTATGATCCTCCTGCAGATCTCGTCGTTCATTAGGACCAAAAGAGATGATAGGTCCTATCATGGGAGGTCGCCTACTTATACTAATGACCTCCATTGGTCCAGGCCGAGCTGAGTTGGCGTGTTTCTTTCGTGCGTTATTAGTATCACCATCCGTTGGCCTTCCTGAGATCAGGTTTATTCTCCCTTTGTTTCCTCTTTCCGTTCTAGGCTCATTCTGTCTCTCATTTCCTTGCTGTGGTTGTCTCTCGGCCTGATTTTGAGGTGGATCCCTTGGAGTTGGTGGGGGTAATGTCTTCCTTGGTTCTCTATCTTTATATATGACCTCCTTTAAATGCCCGACCTTTATAAGACTTTCGATTTCCTCCTTAAGATGCATGCACTATTCCGTGAATGACCATAATTATTATGAAACAGGCAAAATAAATCCGATTTGGGATTGGTAGGGAGCTGCGTGCGAGTTCCTGGCCACTTTATGTCATTGGGTATTACTCGCTCCATGATAGTAAACACCTTAGCCTGGGGATAGGCCAAAGGTGTGAAATCCTCGTCTCTCCGGTTTTTCATATCTAGTTTAAGTTCTTTTTTCCCACCTGTACCACCAGTTAGGAGCCCGTGTACTACACGTCTTGGTTCCCTTCTGATCTCCGACCTCTTCGACATACTGCCTCCAGTCTCCATGACCTGCATACCAAATCGCAGGCGATGCTCTTCTTCAGCTTCTCCACCTGTATATATTTATTACATCGCTCCAAAATCTCATCGTATGTCCGCGCAGCTTTTTTAACCAGATATTTGTGTAAATACTCTCTCCTTAATCCCTGATGTAAGGCCCCTGCCTTCATTTCGTTTGTAGCGGTGGGTACCTCTAGTGTGGCATTAGTGAGCCTGTTAATGTACTGTTTCAAGCTTTCACCTGGCCATTGCACCATTGTAAAAAGAGATTGTGCAGTCTTTGTGTGTTGCTTCATGCTGGAAAATTGTTTTAAAAAGACCGCACGTAACACTCGAAAGCTAGTAACTCTTCCTCGCGTCAACTGGTGAAACCAGCTTTGTGCGATTCCTCTTAAGGTAGATACAAAAGCCCGGCATGACACGACATTCATATATCCATGTAAAATCATCTCGTTCTCAAAGAGTTGCATATTTTAGATTAGATCTGTTGTCCCATGATACAGAAATCCCAATGTTTTATATCCTTTAGGTAGCACAGCCCGTAATATATCATCTGAAAAAAGATGCCCTTTTTCCTCATCAGGTTTTTCTCCCGCCACTTACCTCTATAGAGCTAACAATGCTTCTTGCATATCCCTGAACGTCTTAGTACCTGGCTCGACCTCATTCTCTCCCTCTCTTCATGATATCGACCCCGACTTTTTTGAGATCTTTCCTTGGACTCTCCATCTGTGCTCGAGTCTTCTGTTTCATCCTCACTAGTGTGATTACTGTGTTGCCGACCTCGATGTTTATAATATTTTCGCCCCAACCTTAGCCTCTTTCATTTTTTATATTTATACTTCTGAGTGCGGGACTCTGAAGATGGGGTGGAGCTAGAGGCATCCGCATATCTTCGCTTGCTCGAGCTCCCCCTCCGCTCACGGGATGGTCTCCACGCTGAAGATCCACTTCTTTTTTACTTTTCATTAACTGATTTTTCCGCGCGCCCATCATTTGATTTATCAGCTTTTTCCACTGCCGTACCCAGCTCGCCTGCCAGATACTTGTTTAGATCTTCTTGTTTCTCTAGAGGTACAAATTCCATAAGTCCTTCCAAGAATCCTTTATTGACTTGACAACGCTTGTCTTTATGTATCTCTTTCCATTCCTTCGTCCCTATGTGGAAAACCTTTTGCGCGATAACTTCCGGAGTTTTCTCCTGTGGCTCTCCTTCAGGTTCCTTCTCTTTCTGTTTCTCTGGCGAGGGTGGTGGTGTGATAGACAGATTCTGAATCACTGGTCCCCCTGGGGAGGTGCTATCACATCTTTCATTTGCTCTCCTTTATCGATTCCTTTGTTCTTTTTCTTTGATTTGCTTGATCCAGGGCCGAAATCCAAGACCCTAGGTTGCATGTTTCTTTCCTTCATATTATGTTTGCGAATTTTCTCACATTTTTTGCTCAAGGATTCGTTGTCCCTCTTTCCCACAGACGGCCCCACTTGATGTGACCAAAAAGATTGGGTCACCAAGGATATGGGGTACTAACCTCAAATCTGAGATCAGCGACCTGAAAATCTTCAAACTACGTCACAGCGACCAAACTGATCTCCAAGAGCCTCCTGGCAACCTGATCGATCCTGCAAAACAACACCTCAGCAAAGGCGGTGTATGGCCCCGACGAAGGTTCTCTGATGCTAAAAGTGAGGCCTGAACCCCTTTATATGGACAAGAGAAGTTTCCCCAAACTAGGGTTAACTTCTTCCACTACAATTCCATAAATACCGTTACCGACTTAGAATTAGGGCTTCTCATGTATGCTAAGTTCCCATAAATAATAGATCTCTCGCTAAAATTACCAGAATAGGCCTAGGCCTGTAATTCTTTTAATATAAGTCGCCGGGACCCCACAATACAATCCATAGTAGCCCGTTCGGGCCCAACAATCATAAATCCCAACACCTAGCACTGAGCAAGTAAAACCATAAGAGGTCGCGACCCTATATGAGAGCTCGCCACTCCCATACTCCAGGTCGCTACCCTATAAACTAGCTCAACCAACTCTTAGAAAGAATGCTCCTTCCAAGAAATGAGGTCGTTTACCATAAATACCGGCATATAGCTTGCATGAATATTTAGTGTCGTATCAACTATAATCTGGATCTGTTCAAAATATATGCCTTTTATAGGATCTTTTGATTAACATGAAAGATACTTTAGCAGTCAGAGTGGATTGAGGCTAATAGCTAAAGTACGACTTCTTATAAAGTTTATGAGAAGAAAAGTCTAGCAACTAATCTACTCTCAAGACAATACTTGTACTTGGGTTTTTCAAAGAGCCAGCCTTCAACAGCAAAAGAAGTCAGCAACTACTTCTCCACTAAATTCTTAACTAGTTTAAAAAGTCAACAATTGCCAACTAACCTCGGCATAATCAAAGGTCGCAGTTAAGGTATTCAAATGGTTTTTAAAACTACCAAAGAACCAGTAGTCGTCACTAAAGAGGTGTAAAAAGAAAAGTCTATTTTTGAAAAATCTTTCAGAAAGAAATTGTATTAATATTTTCAATTATTAATATTCCTTCTCACTTGCACACATAAGGCACAAAAGACCAAACATTGCATGCCTAATAACCTTTTTAGAAAAACTCACATATAGACTCAACATCTTTAATGGGGGGTTTGGAAGTGGAGGGGAAGTGGAGGGGATGGGGAGGGGGTGAATAAATGTGGAAGAGGAGGGGAAGGGGGAGGGGAAGAGGGGAGGGGGATACGGAACAGAGGGAGAAGAAAGGACAAAAAAAGGGGGTAGGGGAAAGAAAGAAAGAGAGGGGTGGGAGGGGTGGGGGGTGGGGCAGCATCTGCCGCCCCTGGCCAATCGGGAGGGTACGTGCATTGCACGCGCCGGATGGGAGAGTGGGGCTGTGGGCCCCACCTCCGCAATTTTGACCATTCCATTTTTTTCTTTCTTTCTTTCCTTTTTTCTTTCTTCATTCCTTTCCTCTTTCCTTTTTTTTGATTGTCTGCGTTGGTTTTTGAATATATATATATATAAAGAATTTATTGTAATAAATAAGTTTTCAAACCTAATTTTTTTTATTATTAATTAAAATTTTAAAGTACTCATAAATATCAATTATAATTGGAAAAAAATCAAGAATAAATATATAAATAAAATAAAATATCACATATCATCTTTAGAAATAAACAAACTATTATTTATTCAAAAAATTTTCCGGTATGATAATATACAAAATTACACTTTTGCTCCATTCTTTCAAAATCACCTTGTTGTTATATTTTTTTTTTGATTATTTCAAAGTAATCATAAATCAAAGTTATAATAAAAAAATCATGAATAGATATATAGATAAAATAAAACATCACATCTTAATTGATAGATTTAATAAATTAATATTATAAATGAAAAAAATTCAAATATATATATATATATATTATATGATTTTTATATTCACAAAATGTTTAAATAGATAATAGATAAATATAATTGTATTAGAATATAAAAAGTATAAATAAAAATTAATAGGGAACATGTGGGACCCATAAAAAGTAAGTTCGTTGGTAGGGTGAATAAATGAGATAAAAGGGATAGGGGAGAGGAATGGAGGGAAATGATGTTGAGGGTACTTTTGCTGATGTGGATGGTTGGAAATTGAAAAAGGGGGAAGGGATGGGGATGGGGGATAAAGATGCTCTTAGAAGTAAAAAGTTAGGGCACATAAGTCAGGGAGACCTAAGTTGCAAAGTCCAAGAAATACCCTTTTTTACCCGCTGAAAATGTGTTATAGGCTAATAATGATGACCATCCAACAAGGAGAAGAAAAAGACTGCTATGCTCTTCAAGTGTTTTTAAGAAGAATAAATCTACAAGAAGATGTGGAGAAATTTAAAATATATGTGTATGATGTTAGTACCAATGACTTTGGAATGTACAAGAAGGATGAGTGTACACCGATGATTGTGGAGAATTGTGTACATATCAAGAACCAAACACCAAGAAGAAGAAGAAGAAGAAAAAGAAGAAGAAGAAGAAGAAGTTCATCCAAATCAAATATAATATAATGAGTCCAAATACTAGAGTATGGCAGTGTTAGCTAAGATGGACATCTGCAGTGTGAAGTTTTTAGATACTGAGGAAAATTGTAGTAAAAATTGAAGATAGTTGTTTCCAAGCATAAACGATAATCATTTAGTAGCTGTAGACTAATGGTTGATTGGTTGATTTGTGCACTAAAAGTTTAAAATGGAGAACTTTAGAAAATCCTCCTCAATAGAATGAGATCAATCGTAGTTCAACGAGTTCTTCCCGAACATGTCTCTCGAGGAAGGTTAATCAAATTATGATTTTGTGTTCGCAAACACGAAGTGTAAAAGAAGAAAATGAAATTGTAATTGTAAAAAAAAGGAATCATTGGTTTTGGTTTGGTGTTTTGAAAACTACTAAGAAGAGAATTTAATTTGAAAACAACAAAGCAATGGTCTAGGGCTCTAGATTCGTTTACACGACCAATTGAACAATTTATGGAGCATTTAATGTACATAGGTCGGTTCATCAATCCCGATGGTATGGTCATCAAATATAACCTCAATTTGATTTTAAATGTAATGTTCATATCTTCTTTCAGTATCAATCAATGTCTAAAGACAATTAAGAAATGTCAAAACAACTAATTTTGAAATATAAAACTGCACAAATTGTGATATGCACAACAGTGCCCAATAACTTTCAATGAATGGATTAAATTTACCTAGGCTTTAGATAACCTAGATGTCTCCCAAGGACACGAAAAATAGTAAGAAATCAAGGAAAGAGGAAACAAGAACATAAATAATGCAATGAAATGCCATAATCACAAAATTAAAGCAATCAAGATATGAAATTCAATAGGCGCACTTATAATTGAAATTAGATCTAACATTGATTGCTTAAAAGGACTTTAAAGTTTTAATCATTAAAGAAAATACAAAGAAATAAAAACTAGATATAGAAAATGAGTTAAATTTTTTTGGAAAAGAAGTAAAGGCAATTAAAATGAAAATACAATTAAAAAAAATACAAGATCTTCAATACTTATTTCTCACATAATAAGAAATTCATAATCTTACTTGAATCAGATTTAAAATAAAGATTAGATTTAGGATTTACCAAAAACAAGCAAAAATCAATTAAAAGGCAATTAAAGATAATTAAAAAAAGAAAGTTTACTAAAACTAAACTAGAGATCTTTGCTCCTTGCTCCTAACATAATTACAAAGTTCCAATTTTGAAGCAAAACAAGGAAAATAAACCCTAGATCAAAAAGTTAAGTTTGGGGGAAGGAAACACCCTAAAATTGGAGAAACTAAACTAAAAACATAAAAACTAAGCTATAGAATGGTGTATAGAGGGATTTATGAAATAAGGGGGAAAGGGCTCTATTTATAGGGATAAGAAGATTTAAAATGGTCATTTAGAGAAAAAAGTAACCACAAAGCCAAGGGTCGCTCGGTGTCGCTCTCTACTAAGCACGTGGGTGCCAAGAGTATCGCCAGTGGCCGAGTCGACTAGTGTTGACTGGCACGTTGACCACCATCAACCAAGTCTATAGGCCGAGGAAATATCATTGATGGGCATTGATGGTTACTCGACTGGGGCGTCGATGCTGGTAACATGCAGTGTTGTTTGGATCATGGCTCTCTGTAATGCATAGTAGTACGCAGTGGTCGGCAATGATAAGATATTAGAGGTTCATTGGGGCTAATGCTGCCAAAATGGTCAAGTAGGCCAGCGGAGGGTTTATTGGCATTTATGGGTTACGACAACATTCGACAATGTGGGGCAATAACTTGTGTCAACTTTTGCATCAACTACGCGTCAACTGGGTAGGAGGGAGAACTGTAGTTAATGATGTGTTGTACCTCGTGGACATTAGAGTTACTTAGCCTGGGTGTGTGTGGTAACTTCTGGAAAGTTGCATGAGGGTGCGTGCAGAACTGGGTGATGGTGCCTGATAATTCGGGTTTTATGTGGCATGCTGCATTGATGGGTGTCGATAGTGATGGCGTGCAGTGATGTGTGGAGCACGCGGGAGTATCACGCGGGAGCGTGCAGTACCTCTCGACCAATAGAGGTTCACTTTGGTCTTTTTCTTGGCATCATGCGAGAGTGTTTGAGAAAGATGTGCTTGTCATCCTCAACTTTCAGCCATCATAGGAATTAAAGATAATTAAAAGAGAAAACTTACAAAAATTAGACTATAGATCTTCTCTCCTTTCTCTTAACACAATAAAAAAGTTTCAATCTTGAATCAAAATAACGAAAACTGATCCTTAGATCTAAAAATCAAGTTTGGGGGGAAGGAAACTCCCCAATATTAGAGAAAGTTAAACTACAAACATAAAAACTATAGAATGGTGTATATAGAGTTTTTTGAAATAAGGAACTAATGATTCTATTTGTAGGGATAAGAAGGCTTAAGATGGTCATTTAGAGCAAAAAAGGACCACATGGCTGAGTGTGGCTCGGTGCCGACTCATTACTATGCGCATGGGTGCCAAAAGTGTCCCGAGTGGCTGGGTCAAGTAGTGTTAACTTGCACATCGGCTAGCATCAACCAAGTCTAGAGGCCAAGGAAATGTCATCTATGGGCATCAATGGTGAGTCGACTAGCGCGTCGATGGTGGTAGTGTGTAGTGTTGTTCGGATCGTGCACACTTTAATGCGAAGTGATGTGTAGTGTTTGGCAGTGCTAAGCTATCAGAGGTTCATTTTGGGTTGATGTTGCCAAAGTGGAGAAATTGACCGACGAGTTGGCACAGTGATGACTTGTGTGTGCACGTCGACTTGGTAGGAGGGGCAACGATTGCTGATGATGTTTGGTACCTCTCGGCCATTGGAGGTTTCTTAGACTGGGCGTGTGTGGTCACTGTTGGACAGTTGCATGAGGGTACGCGCATGATTGGGCGATGGTGCGCAAGGCTTCGGGCGTGGCATGTGTTGCTCGGTGCATCGATGGGCGTCAATGGTGACGATGCAGTGATGTGTGTGGGTATCATGCGAGAGCGTACGACACCTCTCGACTAACAAAGGTTCACTTGGACTTTTTTCTTAGCTTCATTTGAGAGTGTTTGACAAAGATGTGGTGTCATCCTCAACTTTCGACCGTCATAGAAATTATCGAGCTTAGCTCCTGTTTCGAGCTCGGCCCAAGCCTACTTTGACCAATTTTGATCTAAAAAAATAATATAATGACAAAATCCTAAAAATATGAGAAAATACGAAAAATGATTAAAGGGTGCAGTATAAAGCAAAATAATTCAAATACTTAAAACACGCAAAACAAGATTAAAAAAACAAATAACACACGCACATATATATATATATATGTGTGTGTGTAAAGTTCAATGATCAAATGCTTAAAAAGACTCATTTATGATAGACCATCTTAGAAGAAAAGATATGATAAGAGAAGATAATATATATGCATTTAATGCCAAATCTTGAATATGTGTGATGTTGTGGATTAATTGAGGTGTAAAAGCAACACTCTTATATTCTTCAAATGCATTAAATGAGAAGAGAGAGATTGTTCTTCTCAAGATTTATTCTTTAGTGATGCTACTTAATGTAAATAGAACCTTTCTCTCACCGAGTTCAAAGATGATTGTTCACGTCTTTTCTCCACGAAACTTGAAGTGCCATGTCCTTTAGCATAATCTGTGATAAGTTCAAAAAGTTGAATTACCAAATATAGGGGATACTAACCTCAGAAAGAATAGAGATCAGTGACCTAGATGGAACTTCAGATATGCCACAGCGACCTCCCAAATCTCCCGCGATCCTCCAAGCGACCTCACCGTTCCTGCAAAACAGCGTCTCGAATTGTTGTATTTATGGAATTGTGGTAGGAGAAGGTAACCAAGGACTTCTCTTGTATTTATAAAAGAAGGTGCATACCTCTCATTATTTTCATGAGCTAATATTGACTTAAGCATCGGAGAGTTTTAACGGGTTGGGGGGTGGGACTCCTACCCA
>BMAC01000732.1:636002-701211 GCA_014905375.1 Phtheirospermum japonicum | reverse complement strand
TGAACCTTTCATTAGGTCGATGATGGTTCAATTCCGACGCTTTCATCAGGTCGATGATAGTTTAATTCCGACGCTTTCATTAGGTCGATGATTATTTAATTTCGACGCTTTCATTAGGTCGATGATTGTTTAATTCCGACGCTTTCATTAGGTCGATGATTATTTAATTTCCGACGCTTTCATTAGGTCGATGATTGTTTAATTCCGACGCTTTCATTAGGTCGATGATTATTTAATTCCGACGCTTTCATTAGGTCGATGATTGTTTAATTCCGACGCTTTCATTAGGTCGATGATTATTTAATTCCGACGCTTTCATTAGGTCGATGATTGTTTAATTCCGACGCTTTCATTAGGTCGATGATGGTCTAATTCCGACGCTTTCATTAGGTCGATGATAGTTTAATTCCGACGCTTTCATTAGGTCGATGATAATTTAATTCCGACGCTTTCATTAGGTCGATGATAATTTAATTCCGACGCTTTCATTAGGTCGATGACGATTAATTTCGACGCTTTCATTAGGTCGATGATGATTAAAGCCTGACGCTCCCATTAGGTCGGCAATGGTTTTATGGTTATGGGCCGACGCTTCTATTAGGTCGGTGATGGAGTTGTGGTTTGAAAGTTGTATTTTTTGCGGCGGGAGAAGGTAACTCTGGACCGGAGGCACTTCTCCCGGCCAGGCGATCTTGTAAAATGTTTGAGGCAAGTGGTTGTGTTTTTGTGGCAGGAGAAGGTAACTCTGGACCGGAGGGCACTTCTCCCGGCCAGGTGATCTTGTGAAATGTTTGAGGTAAGTGTTGTGTTTTTGTGGCGGGAGAAGGTAACTCTGGACGGAGGGCACTTCTTCCGGCCAAGCGATCTTGTGAAATGTTTGAGGTAAGTGTTGTGTTTTTGTGGCGGGATAAGGTAACTCTGGACCGGAGGGCACTTTTCCCGACCAGTCGAGCTTCTAGAAGGATTGTGTTTGTGGTACGTTGTGTATTTGTGGTACGGGAGAAGGTAACTCTGGACCGGAGGGGCACTTCTCCCGCATGAAGATTGTGTTTTGGGGAAGTTGAGTAATTCTTGTGATATATGATTAAATAGAGTTGCGCGAGCTATTCTGATGGTTTTCTATGACTAAGTGGTTGTGGTGTTTGTTTTACATGTTTTTCTTATGATCATATAGATGATTGTTCTTATGCGAGCTAATATGCTCGGAGTGCTGGTTAATTGTATTGTTATGGGTTATGATTTGATTGTTCTTAGGATCTTGCGATCCCATGGTAAGAAGTGTGATTGCTTGATGCGACCTATAGCAGCGTATGAGTTTTTATTTTGTACATGGTTTATGGTTTCATTACCCTTCGGGGCGGATTGTGAATTTTACCTTCGGGGCAGATTGTGTGTTTTACCCTGTGCGGCGGTTTGTGTGTTGTTGCCCTGTGGGGCGGTCGTTTAGTTACCCGTTAGAGCGGGCCTGTGTGTGTTATACCCTTCGGGGTGGATGGCTTTTTTCCAAATAACACTTGGCGAGTTATTTTCATGGTTTTCATATGGTTAGAAGTTTGGTTGTATTATTATGTGTTTGGAAGAGGTATGATTGACCTACGCATCTTTTTCAAGATATTATGTTCTGATATTATGGATGGTTATGTCTGTGCGAGATAATATGTTTTTATATGCGAGCTGGTTTTAGCTCTATCGGATTATTTGTGATTCGTGATTGTGATCTTCATGGTCTTATGAGGATATGAAATATGATTGGGATTTGGTTACGAATTTGTGCGACCTATGTGCAAATCATGTTTATTTGACATTTACTTTTTGGGGATAATCTAGTTGGACTACTTTGATTGTATTAGCTTGGGGACTATATAGGCGAGCTTTATTGAGTTGATGTGGCCTAGTTGTTTTGTTTTACTTATATTAATTAAACATTGGGGACTAGGTAGTTTTCAGTCCCATGTTATTGTCATATGGTTACAATTGGATTGTGTATGGTTTAACTGTTTTAATTTGGGAGACTGGAGTGGTTTTATTGGTCATATGTGGTTTAGTATGGATTTTGATTGATATGCCAACTTGTATTAGCTCGGCGATTGTTTTTTATGTAATGGGCTGACGTCTTTAGGACAGTGATGATTTATGGTGCAATAGTTTTCTGACCCGACCTATTTTTAGGTCGATGATATCTTTATGGGTTTCTGTGCCTTTATGGTTAACGCAATCTTGGGCCTTGATGGGCTATTATGGATTATGGTATGGTCTTGGCGAAGCTAACGAAATTGTTATGGTTATGAGGATTATGGTTTGTGGTATGAAATGATTTTTTGATCGACCTGTTTAGGTCGAGTAAATGGCTTTATGGTGTTTTGACTTTTTAAAAAAGGCATATATTTTCTTGTATTATTGTGACCGATTATAACTTCATGCTGTAGAAGGGTATGGTTTTAGGTCGTCAGGTATGGGTCTAAGGGACTCGACTTGGGGACTCGCAGGTATGTCTTCTTGGGGCGATGAGCGAGCTCAACGAGCTGATCTTTTTGAAGGTCGCCGATTTTATGTGATAAATGAATTAAATAATCATCGACCTAATGAAAGCGTTGGAATTAAATAATCATCGACCTAATGAAAGCGTCGGAATTAAATAATCATCGACCTAATGAGAGCGTCGGAATTAAACAATCATCGACCTAATGAAAGCGTCGGAAATTAAATAGTCATCGACCTAATGAAAGCGTCGGAATTAAAAAATCATCGACCTAATGAGAGCGTCGGAAATTAAATAATCATCGACCTTGTTCTACATAATGAGGTCGCATGAGACCGTAAGGAGGTCGCGGAAACCGTAACGAGTTAATTATATGTATTCTCCGAACTCAAATCATAAACCACCAAACCATAAACTATTAAGACATAAACTCCACAGGTGGCTAGATCTTAATCATTTAAATTAAATCACACACCACAACCATTTAAATCATCTTAAATAAATCTTGTCACCATATTAAATCGCATAAATCAATTATTCCCCTATGCTCAACCACATAAAAATAAATAGGGCATAAAATGAAAAACCGTCCCTTTCATGAGATTTCAAAAAGCGTACCCGATACATATTCATATTGGCGCTATAGGAAAATTCACCTCTCCTCGAATATCCATCTACGCGACCTTCTTGTTTTTAGGTAGCATAATTCCCCGATTTCCTTTTTGTCAATGTCTGAACATGCGACCTGGTACATGGTCTTAAACATTGGTGACCTCTTCGCATTGGGTTACCCATCTCCGAATTACATGTCGAGCAACCCACAAATTAACCCTAGGTTAATACGACCTAAACAGACCCTACTCCCAGATTCGTTAGCATAATCATAGAAAATATCATCCGAATATTAAAACCTTACTCGCAACAATAACATGTTAATCAAACATTTTTCACATCGAAGGTCTCCATTCCCCTCAACAACAAATATCATATCACCATCAAGCCATATATGTTCAAAACAAAAACTGACACAAAATTCTCAGCACACATATACCAACTTTTAAAATTAAACTGTTTTAATCGGTAATGAATTAAAATCCAAACTACATATCACTGGAAATCCCTACGAGTCTAGTTTCCAATGCAAAGATCGGATCTCAAAACGGATAATCCAACATGGATTTATGACCAATTTATTGAAGTGTGGAAGTGCTGTATTTTCGTACGGGAATGTGTAAAAATGATCAATTCTTAGCATGTTCATAACCATATAAAATCAAAATAAGTCCTCATATCAACCGAATGTTAAACCACATGCATATCCCCACAAAATATAACCACATAAGTCCAATTATCACTCTCCACGCATGATTAACATACCATCATTCATTCTATCAAAATCATGAAAGAATTTTAAAACCAAATCTATCCAACCCATGGATAATTAATATCTTATATAATCACATAAACCATACGTTTATCTTTATTAAATCAAATAAACCATAAGTTTATTCCATATAAATTAAGTCAATAAGGAAGTATTCCACATGACAACCATATCAATCAACCAAACCATACCATTCTCATTTAAACAAAACAAATACTTATCTCGATTTTTGATGATTTTGTTGTGTTTTGTTGATACACTACTTCATCACCTTAGATTTCGAGCAACAAAACGGATCATCCCTGAATATTTGAACACGCGACCTCATCGCGTTTGTTTGCGTTGACCATTCACGGGTTAAGGTCCAAGCAACACATAATCTAATCCTCAAAAACCAATATTAATACAAACTCAACGAATAGACCTTACTCAGTCCGTTAGTATATGATCAATAAATAAAAAGCAACCATCACAACCTTTATTCGTGTTCACAAATCTTCAAAACTTAGATCTCCACCACTATTCATATTTAACCACTATATATCATACATATTATACCCAAAATTCAACTCCATCCAACAATTAAATTGTACATAACTTAATTCCCAAAAGAAATTAGACAAGCAGTTTTTGGAAACAGGATCAGCTCTATTTAAAATTCGTTATAAAATTTTTCCAAACTCATAATCAGATCTCCACCGTTCAGATTAAACTTCGACATGTTTATATTAACATATCCAATTTTCGAATTGATCCAACGGTTATATTATGCGCAATCGTATTTTGAAAAACACTGTGCAGGATTTTCCGAAAATAAAAACTGCTTCGATCGAAAATTTATATAAATTCTCTCACATCTCAAAATCCGATCTCCACCGTTCAAAACGTAATTAAAAGGTCTCTGAGATTTAGTAAAATTTTCAACGCGATCCAACGGTTGAAACAGTAGAAAACGATTTTTGAAGTTTATTGCGCAGTTAGATTTTAGACCTACGAAAATTGTGTACCTCACGTCTTTCGCTCAAGGACTCGATGTCCCTCTTTCCCACAGACGGCGCCAATTTGATAAGTTCAAAAAGTTGAACTACCAAATATAGGGGATACTAACCTCAGAAAGAATAGAGATCAGTGACCTAGATGGAACTTCAGATATGCCACAGCGACCTCCCAAATCTCCCGCGATCCTCCAAGCGACCTCACCGTTCCTGCAAAACAGCGTCTCGAACGGGTAGGAGTCCCACCCCCCAACCCGTTAAAACTCTCCGATGCTTAAGTCAATATTAGCTCATGAAAATAATGAGAGGTATGCACCTTCTTTTATAAATACAAGAGAAGTCCTTGGTTAGTTTCTCCTACCACAATTCCATAAATACAACAACTGTCTTATAATTAGAATTCCTCTCATATAGTAAATTCCCATAAACAATAAACCTCTCAATAAAGTACCAAAATAAATCGGAGCTTACTGCCCACCAGGCCCATAACAATCCACGTACATCAAACCCACAAACAGACTCAAGTACTCAGCCCAAATTACAAGAGATCGCGACCCTATATGAAAAGTCATCCCCATACTACAGGTCGCTACTCTTCACAAACAGCTCGCTAATACCAAAACAGCTCGCTCACTTCTCAAAATCACAACACAGCTCGCTCATCTTCTAGGAGGAACACCCTCTCCCATAAATGAGGTCTCTTACCACAAATAATCTCATAAATCAAATAATATTACGTATGGACATTTTGGTTCACATCACTCTTATATTCTTCAAATGCATTAAATGAGAAGAGAGATTGTTCTTCTCAAAATTTATTCTTTAGTGATGCTACTTAATGTAAATAGACCTTTCTCTCACCGAGTTCAAAGATGATTGTTCACGTCTTTTCTCCACGAAACTTGAAGTGCCATGTCCTTAGCATAATCTGAAAATCCTTATTTATATCAATATAAATAGGTAACTGGGTATAAAAAAGTCATTTAATACAACTCTTCTCTCTTCTCCTTTTCAGAATAATTTTTTCTAAAACTTACAAAATGAACATTTCTCAAGGTCGAGACTCACCCACTTGAAACACACCTCAAAGATGAAGAAGGCTTCATCCTCCAACTTGTCTGGTAGAGCACTCAATCTTGATGATCATCTAGGGGAGATGGAAAAATTCAAGAAACATCTTTGTTGTTGCTCGCATATTTATTCAAACACCACAAATGTACGAGATTCCATAGTAGTTGTAACGAGTAAGGACACATCCGCAAGGACAAAAAAATTATATTATTGAATATCGCAATTGTAATAGTAGTGATTTTTATTTAAAAAATGTGATACACAGATGATTAATTAAACTAATGAAGAAAATAATTTAAGAATAAAGTAAAACTTAACTTCAAGAACAACTAGAATATAATAGGAGAAATAGTGAATGAATGGGATTCCAACACAACAATGTTCAGTGACAACTTCTTTTTCCTCAATTAATTGAGTTTATATATTTCCTTAACTATAAAACAATCACACAATTCAACAAATTTATCTCTAGAGACAATTAGTGTTGTGGATTAAATCCACCAAAATCATATACAATCCAACCCCAAAAATAACACAAGATCATATGTTTCACAAATTCATATAAACCTACCTATTTATGAAATTATTTATGTAAATATCTCTAAGCCTAAAATAGGCTCTCCTCTGTCGTTTCAAGATGATATTTCTAAACATGTATAAATTTGCAACTATTTAACATATGTAATCAAAACAAGATATTTGAGTAAGAGTTGAAATATAAAACATAAATTAAAAGAAACATTAAGAAATAATTCTCATCAATATACTCCCATGTCTTGGAATCTGAGTGTTTAGTCATATATGGCGAGTTCAAAATACATAAAATTTTTTATGTAACTCATAATCAAGATAATAAATTAGTTACATAAAGAACAACTAGAACCGCCATGGATCTCTAGACCTGTTTCAATTCTCATCATCAATTCATTTTCCTGACTGATAGATGGTGATGTTCCTCTCCAAGTATTACATATAGTCCTCTCTCCAACTTCGCATATGAATATATGTGTTCTGGACAGTCACGGGGCTTTTATAAGGTTTATTACCTTTTTAGACCTAAAAGAATTACATTTTTAACAATTCTAACTCACGGCGCACGACCCTGTATTTCCGTCCAGTCATTCGCGCGTATTGCTGATGAGCCTATCTAATACGTACAACCCACACACGGACGAAATGGTCATGCATAGACTTGTATATGCAGACTTTGTCCATCAATTTCCTAAGATGCACGACCAGACGCACATAACACAAGTCATGCGCCAGTGTGTTGCGTCTTGTGTTTGGAAATACCCTAATCTGTTTTCATCCGTTTTAACTTAATTATAATCCTCGTGCATCATATGGTCGTCTATTTTAGGTTTTCCAACTCTCTTCCTCCAGATAGGCTCAAAACCTACACTTTCACAAGAATAACAAACACAAACGAGCAAAGTGTAATATTTTCAAATAAAATATGAAGTAACGCATAGGAGCATGATAGATGCATGTTTAGCCTTTTAAATGCTATAAACACATCCTAGAATATGTGGAAAATAAAAATAAATGAGTTTTGTGTTAAACAAAATAAAAGAATGGAAAAACTAACTACAAATTCTTTGTTGGAATGAATCAATCAAAATGGAGATTCAGTGCTCTACACACTTACTTTCAAGACATTATGGCAAACAAAATTACAACAACTAGAAGTGTGATGAAATAAATGGTCTGTTAGATGGAAAACATAAAATATTGGTTGTTGTGAAGAAGATGTCAGTGAGTTACATCATAAAGCCAGCAACCACGTGAACAATAGCTCCAGCAAGCTCTCATTTAAAAAGTCTCTTGCGTAAAGCTTCATTGAGTCCCTCTCTAAAAGAGGAGAACTTATCTAAGGGGGCTGAAGAAGATAAATAATAAATCACTAAGCAATCAATTGAACTCTCTTTCTTTCTTCAGTAGCAGCAGCGATGAAGCTCAGATCAACAAGAAGGTCCTTTTAAGCATAGGGGTGAGAGCAAATTAGCTCTAAAAATTACACCATCTCAAACTGTTTAATTGATAGACATAAGAGAAAAATATTGTGAGGATCTTAGTAAATAATCTCAGTAAGCGACATCATTTTTTAGAAGGAGCAACCTTTCTGGGAGTTGGGCGAGCTATTTTAGAGGGTAGCGACCCACTGCGTAGTAGTGACGAGCTCTTATTTGACGTGGCGACCTCTTTTGATATGAGTACTATTATACCAGCTTAGAGGTGAGTGGTAGATCGGCGTTGAGGTTGGACTTCATGATTTTGGGCTTTGGCAGACTAATGGGCTATTCTATGGGGACTCGGCGGACTGAATCCTATGAACAGGCTTATTTCCCTCGACTAATATAGTATTTCAGTAAAAGTTCTATCAATTAGTGGAACTTAACACATAGGAGGAATTCTAATTCGAAATCGGCTGTGTTATTTATGGTTGGAGCGGGAAGCCCTAGATTGAGGATACTTCTCTTATATAAAAGAGGACTCAGGCCTCATTCTCTATCCCCAAGTTATTTCTTTACATCCTACGTTATTGAGATCTCTCTCACTAAAAAGACTCTTGCCGATCTCTTAAACCCTATCTAACTTAGGTATCGGAGGGCCTAAGTTGGGGCCATCCTCTACCTGGGCTGGGTTTTATTTTGCAGGGTTTAATAGGTCGCCAGGAGTCCTTTGGAGATCAATCAGGTCGCTGCACAATTATTTGAAGTTATTCAGGTTGCTGATCACACGTATAAGGTCAATACCCCTTATTTTTGAAGCGCCAATCTTTTTGGTCACATCAAGTGGCGCCATTTGTGGGAAAGAAGGACATTGAGTCTTTTAGTGAAAGACGCGAGAGTTATTAAAAATGAAAACAAAAACAGAACAAACCATGAAGCAAAACATGAATTTTGATGAAGATGCAAATAAGAACATGGGAGGTAACGACAGGAAAGAACAAACACTACCACTAGTAGACACCAATCAAGCCAAGACCACACCGCTTTCCCCACCGAAAAAGCAAGAGGTGAGGCAACTAAAAGTGGAACATAAGAAGAAAACTCCAAACGTGATCAGGTAGACCGCTATCCACATAGGAACAAAATAATGGGAAGAATTGCCGAGTACCAAGCCTTGCTTGTTGATATGGGTCTCCTTGATAGCTTGATAGTATTGGTATCACTGGATAAACAAGGAGAGCTAGATGAAATCCTCACTGGTAAGATACGCAACAAGGATGAAAAATGAAAAGGAAAAGTTGATCAGTAAAAGAACGAAAGGGGGAAAGAGGGTGGGAAGGATGACGAGTATGTACCAAAGAATCTAAACGAGGAGAAGAAACAGAGCAGAGAATCCTCACCATGGACACCAAGTACTGAACTACTAAAAGGTTCAAGTAAACACAGATATCCGATGGACTTCACATCATCATCAGATGATGATTATGTCAAAGATCACCAACACATGGATGGAGGGTTGCGTGGTGACTCGAACTTTCCGTACCTACTTTTATAAATATGTTTGTCAAACGTTTAAGTTCGCTCGCAAGAGTACGAGTTCGCTTGTAGGTTGGTAAGTTTAAATTGAGTCGATTCTCAAGTAACAAACAATCAGAATCTTGAATGTTTGTTTAATCACAAAGTCACACACGAACAAGTACAATTGGGGGTTCTTGTTTGTTTTTGATTTTATAAACTAAGAATTGAAAAGCAAGAGCAAATAATTAAAATTAATTAACTTGAACTAATTATCTTAAACTATTTAACCAACTAGAATTTTAAAAAGCTTAATTAACTAAACGCTATGAACTAGGGTTTTGGAAATTAAAGATTTAAGAACCAAACTATTACTAGGATTATCAAGCATAAATGAAAGAAACAAAACTGAAATACTAAATGTTAGGAACTATATTATCCAAGAAACCCAAAGTATCAGGCATCAAAAGTTCAAGATCCAACATATAGAACAAATTATCTAAAAGAGTAAATTAATGGAGAATTAATCTAGAAAGCAATTAAAAAGGTGTAGATTACTTATTAGATTTAGTAAAAGCAGTACATCTCCAGCTATTTCAAAGAAAAGAAGTGGATCTCGGCCGAAGATCAAATCACGAATGAAAGAAAGGAGCTTTAGGACTCGTGATCTTGGGTCTTCAATCTCGATCTTGTATCTATATAACGGGCGATGGAAACGGGCTCTCTCTGCGTCTCTGGACCTTAGAATGTGTAAAAAGTTCCCCTAAATGAATTATAGCAGGATATATATAGGTTTCCAAAACTTAGAGCACAAGTTTCCTTAAAAATTCTCGATCTGGGCCCGTTAGCGGTTACCTTAACGGTAAGGGCTACTGCTAACACTACCATTAACCTCTTGCTGAAACTCTCTGCATGTTCCTAATGGTGGTACTAACGGTAAGGGTTACCGTTAAGCTTTCCGTTAACATGTTTCAGCAGCCTCCTAACTGTCGAGCTAACGGTGAAGCCACCGTTAAGACTGCCGTTAACATCTTTCTACAACCTCTTAACGGTCGTGCTAACGGTTAAGAAACTGTTACCCTCACCGTTAACCAATTCTGGGAGCTCTCTGTTATCCTTTAGCGGTTATGATAGCGGTACTATAACTGCTAGGATTTAGCGGTAGCTTAGCTGTAAGAGCTACCGCTAACCCTACCGTTAAGTGGGTAAGATTTCTACTTCTTCGCCGAATCGCTCTTTTTAGTCTCTCGGTCCTTGCAACGGTTCGTAAACTTCATCTACTCAGTGCTGAGCTACTTCGGTTACTTAGCTGTATGGGGAAAAATAGAGAATAATCACCCAATTGCATCAATAATGATCAAAACACATTAAAATAAGATGGCGATACAAAAATACGAATATATGCTTAATCTATCCAACTCATACCAAAACTAAAAACAAAACTAACTAAAACACTAACCAAATATGTACAAAAATCAAGACAAATTCATTTTAATCAACTACCCCATGCTATATTAGCTTGACCGTCCTTGAACAAACGATAGTTCTAAAGAGGAACAAGTATGAAAATAATCTCAAGCAAAGAGTCGTGTTATGCTACATAGATAATCTTGAAAATATAGATAATTGCAATGCAAACTTAAACGATAGACCCTTATTATATTATCGCTCCAAAAAAATATCATGCATCTCACAAAGGGTAATATATATGTGCACGCTCAAAAGCACTCAAGGATTTTTTTATGGGGAGGTGTATACGCTCAAATTATCAAAATACATGCACAATAAACAAGTACTTGAAATCAAAGACTTCTCCATCGCATAAGTGTGTGTAACTAACAAAGAATGGGAACAAGACTTTAGTGGGTTGTAATGTAGGCTCCGTTGATGGTCGGTATCATTCCGAAGAAGATCCGAGCCGAACAAATAAAGATGACCGGAAAAAGTGGCCAAGCGCCGAAGGCGCCGAGTAGGGTTCTTGCCGAGCAGGTGTTGGATGGCCTACGTCCCCTGCCGAGTCCCCACGCTGAGGGTGCCGAATAGAAACAAACACCCATGCTGAGCAGAGAAATGCCGAGCAGGCGTCGGATGGACTACGTCCCCTGCCGAGTCCCCACGCTGAGGGTGCCGAGCAGACACGAACACTCATGCAGAGCTGAGAAACGCCGAGCAGGCACCGGATGGCCTACGTCCCCTTCCGAGTGCCCACGCTGAGGGTGCCGAGCAGACACGAACACCCATGCCGAGCAGACCCGAGCACTTCTGCCCGGGCGCGCCGACCAGGAGAGTACCGAGCAGGTTGAGCTCGGCCACCCTGCCGAGAAGGGCTACTCCCAAGGATGCTAGGCTGCCCGCACTACACGCCGAGCACTGTTGACCGTGCACGATGGCCAGGAAAGTGCCGAGCAGGTTGAGCTCGGCCACCCTGCCGAGCAGGGCTACTTCCGAGGATGCCACGCAGCCCGCACTACGTGCCGAGCTCTCCTACTCGGGCACATCGACCTGGAAAGTGCCGAGCAGGATGAGCTACCCGAGGGGGTGTCGTCTGAACCAATTCGCCTCCGACTTGTCGACAATCTTAACCTGCCGAGCTGAGGTGTCAGGCTGACATCTCTGGATTCAACTAGCAAGAACAATGGCCGAGGTCGGATCAAGTCGGTGGAAATGACTGAGGTCGGCATTGAGGCGGTGGATACGTGAGCAGAAACCATGGAGGACCAATAGGAAAGTGACAGGTGTTTAATTAGGGTTTCAAGGGAAAACTATAAATAGCCTCTCCAAGAGAGGGAGAAAGATCCCCAATTTTTTAGAGAGAGAAACACAGAGAGCTTTAGAGAGAGAAAGCTTGTAATTTGATATGAAGCACTTGTAAAAGGACTCGGCCAAGGCCGATCCGAACTGATTTTGAGGAATAAAAGTTAAGCACTTTTTCCTATCCATTTTCTGCTATCTGATTGCTGCTCTTTTTGCTATTTTTGATTTTGAATTGGTTGTGTTACTCTTAACATAAACAAAATGGCGCTAAAAGAAGGTCTCTTGTGATCTGCAGTCCCACTTGCTCAGTCAGCACTTCAAATTTCATTTTCTATCTTCTGCCTAATTTTTGTTTTTTTCGTGAGGAGCTGAACCTCAGCACTTCACTGAATTTGAGGTTGGTTAATACAAAGAGGAGTTTCTGTTCAACCTGTTCGTCAATATGAGTCCTTCAGAAAGTTCAAGGAGAGATCCTGGTAAGGAGCGCCAGGAGAAGACGGTGCAATCGGGTCCAAATGAGCTCGACCCGGAACAAGTACGCTCGTTCATGCAGCACCCTGCCTTTGCTAAGGAACTCGAAGAGATGATGAAGAAGGCAGCAAGGTCAATCTTGATTCCAGAAGCTCTGGTCGGCAATCCCAAGAATGCTGACCTTCAGGAAGGGCAAGCAGAGTCAGACCCAGCTCGAGAGGCAGCAAAGAAAAATGGAAAAAGAAGATTAGAGGAGGAAATCGAGCTGAATGCTAAGAGCAGGCCTGAGAGACCTCCCATTGCGCGTCGTCTCACATTCTCCTCCCCCCAGAACATCTTTGCTCGGCTCGGAAAGCCAGCTAGAAAAGCACAGGAAGACCATCCCGAGAAATCGGCTAACAGCAAGAGCGTGGCCATGAGCATTCCACGTAAGCCAAACGAGGAGTTGGCCGAGCTGAAATATCTGAAGCAGAGAATCGCCGAACTGGAAGCCAAGCAAATCACTCCCCCGGTTCGGCCCACATTCACGATCTCACGACCTGTTATGATCAGCTCGGCATGTGATGACGAGTCCCCCTGTCTATCCAAATCCTCTCTGAACCACTAGAGGGAAAGTTGAAGATCCCTCCAATTGATTTGTACAAGGGGATCAGCGACCCTGACTCACATTTGAGTCACTACCAGAACTACATGGACATGCTCGGTGCGTCTGACACATATAGGTGCCGAATGTTCTCCATGACATTAGACGAAGCCCCACTAAGATGGTACCGATCTCTACCGCGTCACTCTATCTGTTCATGGCCACAGTTGAGATCTACATTCCGAGGGCACTTCATGGTTTCCAAGGCCTCAGTTGCACCGAAAAGAGCCATCGCCACTTCCAACAATCGAATGAATCACTGAAAAGCTATATAACTCGATTCACCAAGCAAGTTTCAGAGTCTCAGCCCTGAGGTGATGAAGCTTTACTCATTTTAGCCTAGAATGGATTATCTGACAATTCATTCTTCAAGTGGATTAAGAACCAAGAGGACTCTTTCCAAGAGTTCCTTGCACTGGCCGCATCCCAGATCGCAGTCGAACAGAATATGGCCGCCCCGGTCATTTCATTTCCACAAAGTCACAAGCCTACCCGACAAAGCGACAAGAGACTGAATCCTCAAGTGACCACGAAAAAACTCCATCAAGAAAAGCATACTGACCTCCTCGCCGAGTACAATGAGGTCTACTCAATGGCAGCCTCCACAATTTTTGAACAAATCAAAGACCTGGACATTCTGCCTCCAGCCCGACCCATCAAGAAAGGTCCTTCCCTGCTCGACAAGAAGAGATTCTGCTGGTATCACGGGTTAATTGGGCACAACACAGAAGAGTGCCACGACTTGGTCCACGCGCTGATCAAAGTTTGTGATAACCGGAACTTGTTTCCATTCTCAAAGAACCATCAAGCCAGACAGGAACGAAGAGGTAACAATCAGCCACCCCCACCCCCAGCTGCTGGAGCCGGGGCACCAAGAGAGATACTGACTTTCGCTAACACCAGCCGAGCAGAGGAAGAGATGTCAAATATAAAAGGGAAGACCTTGATCAGGGAGGCAAGGAACTCGATTCAAAAGACAAAATTCATGAGATCTGACGTCTTTCATTTTGTCGACCAGACAGAGGAGGAGGACAAGCTTGTGTCATCCTTTACTTTTCACGAATCAGATGCAGCCCTACTGGATCACCCCCACTCGGACGCTCTCGTTATCACCTTGCCCATTTTAGGGATTCGAACGCATCGAGTCTTCGTAGACCCCGGTGCATACGCAAGCATAATCTACTTGCCAGCCTTCCGAAGAATGAGAGCACCAAAGGAATAAATCGAGCCGTGTTAGGACAGGATCAGAGGGTTCAGTGGCGGCTACGTTCAGACTCTCTTCCAAGTAAAACTATCTATAGAATTTGGTACAAGAGAAGAAAAAAGGACCATACTCACAACCTTCAAAGTGATTGACGTCCAGAGTGATTACAACGCCCTCATTGGTAGAGCAGCTCTGTATAACCTCAAAGCTACAATGTCAGTTTACCACTACTCGATCAAATTCTCGGGCGTCTTAGGTGAATGTGAACACCGAGGAGACCAGGTAGCTGCTCGGGAATGCAGTTGGTCGATCAGGCTGAAGCAGATAAATATGGTCGAACAGATGAAAAAGAATGAAGAACCGATTAAGGGAGAAAGCGAAGAGCGAGGAGACAAGGACATGTTGAGCTTGGAAGAAGCGGCCGAGCTTGCAAGAAAAGAAGTAGAGAAAAGACCAAGCTCTATTCAGGACACCTACAAAAAAACCAAACTCAGCCAAATCGAACAGAACAAGGAAAAGACGGAGAAAGAGCTCTCTGGGTAATAGTGTCGAACAGAGAATGCCGAGCTCAATAAACCCGGACAGAACAAAGAATAGGACACTCGAACCGATGAATCCGAGCTCAAGATGACCGAACAGGGAGCCGCCGACCTGAGTAGGGATCGAGGTCGGTGCCCTGGAAAAGAGCCGATGTGGGAACCAGACACTGTCCGCCGAGCTGAAAATGCCAAGCTGAAAGTGGGGGAGGATGAGCTGTATCCTCGCAAGTTGAGTCTGAAGAGAAAGTCTATTTCATGCGGAACCTGTTGAAGAGTTAGACTGGATATTGGTTGACGAGCTCGACCCGAGCAAACAACTCCGGATCGGCCATGACCTCAAAGAGCCCATCAGGTCTGAGCTGATAAGTTTTCTGAAAGCGAACCAGGACGTCTTTGCCTGGACACACGCTGACATGCAGGGCATCGACCCAGAAAAAGCCTGCCACCGACTTAACATTGACAAGAATGTCAGGTCGGTTATACAGAAAAGGAGGAACCTCAGCCCGGACCGGTACAAGGCACTGGAGTTAGAGGTCGTGAAGCTCTTGGATAACAAGTTCATCCGTGAGGTCAGGTACCCGGTCTGGGTATCTAACCCCGTGCTTGTCAAAAAGCAGACCGGTCAATGGAGATTTTGCATTGACTTCTCTGAGCTGAACAAGGCGTGCCCGAAGGACAGCTACCCACTCCCACACATCGACTACATGGTAGACGCAACCGCTGGACACGAACTGATGAGATTTATGGATTCCTACTCCGGGTACAATCTGATCCCAATGTACTCGGGCAACCAGGAGCACACGTCGTTCTACTCGGCAAGAGGTCTCTACTGCTATACCATGATGCCATTCGGCCTGAAGAATGCTGGGGGCTACCTATCAGCACCTCGTGAATAAAATGTTTGCTAGTATGATAGGAAAAACTATGGAAGTCTATGTAGACGATATGCTTGTCAAATCTTTGTACTCAACCGATCACATTGATGATCTCAATAAAATATTTTTAGTTTTGCGTGTTTACCGAATGATGTTAAACCCCAAGAAATGCTCTTTTAGAGTTGGTTCTGGAAATTTTTTAGGTTATATGGTAAGTCAGAGAGGCATTGAAGCCAACACAGATAAAATCTGGGCTATAACTGAGCTGCAACCTCCCTAAAGCATAAAGCAAGTGCAGAGCTTAACCGGAAAAATGGCCGCTCTAAACTGTTTCATATCCAGATCAACGGATAAGTGCAAAACCTTTTTTGAAGCAATCAACAAGAACCAAACCTTTAAGTGGACTGAAGAATGCCAAACTTCCTTTGAAGAACTGAAGAAATTCATGGAAAGTGTGACGACCTTGCAAAAGCCAACAAAGAAAGAGCCGTTGTACCTCTACTTAGCTATCTCAACGACGGCAGTTAGTTCGGCGCTCGCCCGATCTGACGAGCACGGACAACACCCAGTGTATTACACAAGCCACACTATGCATGTTGTCGAGCTGAGGTACTCGACCATGGAAAAGCTAGCATACACCCTCGTCACCTCCTCTCGAAAATTACATCCATACTTCTTCGAACACAGGATAATTGTGCTGACAAGCTTCCCTTTAAAGCAAATCATGCACCGCCCTGACACCTCAGAAAGGATGATCAAATGGGCCATCGAGCTCGGACAATTCAACATAGCTTATGAACCAAGAACGTCCATCAAAGGGCAAGCTCTGGCCGACTTCATAGCTGATTCACCCCTACGGTTGAGTCAGTCCCCGCAAAGGCTGAACATTGGAGCATGTACATTGATGGCTCGTCAACAACTGGCTGAGCTGGGGCTGGGATTGTGTTGGTGAGTCCTGAAAAGAAGCATTTCTGCTCAGCTGTACGCTTCCAGTTTCCTTTGACTCCTAGCTGGTCTCAAAACAGCTGCCTCAATGGGGATCAGGAATCTGAAAATACAGAGAGACTCCCAACTAGTGGTGGATCAGATCAACTGAGAGTATGAGACCAAGGAGCCCAGAATGGCATTGTACCTAGAGCTCACTAAAGCTCGCCTTGCTTAATTTGAAGCTGAGATCATCTACGTACCATGAAATGATAGTGTCCCAGCAGACTCCTTGGCCAAGCTAGCGTCCAGCTTGGGCGTTGAGGATCTGGATACAACGACGGTCAGCCACCATTCAACAACAGCACTTGATGCTGCCGCCGCCTATTCGGCTATCCAAGCCGAACAGAATGAGGAAGTTCAGAACAGAAAGGAGAGCTGGATGAAACCATTCCTACTTTACCAGAACGAAGAGTGCTTCCAGAAGATCGAGCTGAAGCACGATCAATACGAACAAAGTCAGCTCGGTTCACCATTGTGGATGGGCTATTGTACAAGAGGGGGTATTCCATTCCCCTACTCCGCTGCTTGAATGAACAACGCGTTGAGAGAAGTACATGAGGGCGTCTGTGGAAACCACGTTGGAGGACAATCACTGGCTCACAAGCTCATCCGACAAGGTTACTATTAGCCGACCTTGAAAAAGGACGCGATAGAGAAGGTCAAAAAGTGCAAAAAATGCCATGTGTTTGCACCCCAGATCAACTCTCCCGCAGAAACCCTCAATTTCATATAATCGCCATGCCCGTTCACTAAATGGGGAATTGACCTGATTGGTCCACTACCGAAGGGCAAAGGAGGAGTAAAATACACGGTAGTTGCGGTGGATTACTTTACCAAATGGGCAGAAGCCGAACCACTGGCATCCATAACTGACCAGAAGATCACCAATTATGTCTGGAAATCGATCATATGTAGAATCAAAGTGCCACTCTCAATAGTATCTGACAATGGCAAGCAGTTCGACAGCAAGAGGTTCAAGGTATTTTGTGGGGAACTGAATATTAGAAACAATTTCTCCACACCATACCACCCTCAATCGAACGTAGAAGTCGAAGCGGTCAACAAAACCCTCAAATACACACTGAAAAACAAATTGGAAGATCTGAAAGGCAGCTGGCCAGAGGAGATACCCGGTGTCTTATGGTCGTACAGAACAACACAACGCTCATCTACTGATGAAACCCCATTCTCACTGGCCTTTGGATCAGAAGCGGTCATACCAGTTGAGATCGGCACACCATCCTACCGAGTAGCACACTTCGAAGAAGATAAAAATGACTTGGCTTGCCGTACCGCACTCGACCTCCTCGAGGAAAGAAGAATGGATGCCGAACTTAAAAATGCGATCTACAAGCAAAGAAGCGAACGCTAATACAACCCAAAAGTGAAGGCCAGAACCTTCAAAGTCGGTGATCTGGTCCTTAAACGCGTTTTTGGACCGAATCAAGGTTCCCTCAAGCCAAAATGGGAGGGACCATTCAGAGTATAAGAAATCCTCCAACATGGGGCTTACCACCTGGAATACCTAGACGGAAAGAAATTTGCACACCCTTAGAATGCTGTATACCTTAAGAAATATTATCAATAAAGTCTCATTTTTCATTATTCTTTGAGAACACAAGTCGACAATAGAAAGGGGCTTCCGAGCCCCAAAACCAAACAAGAGTGATAGATCGACCTCACCAGGTCGATCTCACTCATGAAAATCCCGCCTTAACAACTCTAATCGCTAGGAGCAAAACAAAAAATCCGAGCTCAACGTGCCGAGCTCAAAAGAGTCGAACTCAAATCGACTCGACACGTAAAAAAGAGCAAGTTTTCAAAAAATCCGAGCTCAACGTGCCGAGCTCAAAAGAGTCAAACTCAAATCGACTCGACACGTAAAAAAGAGCAAGTTTTCAAAAAATCCGAGCTCAAAAGAGACAAACTCAAATCGACTCGACATATAAAAAAGAGCAAGTTTTCAAAAAACACGAGCTCAACGTGCCGAGCTCAAAAGAGTTGAACTCAAATTGACTCGACACGTAAAAAAGAACAAGTTTTCAGAAAATCCGAGCTCATCGTGCCGAGCTCAAAAGAGTCGAACTCAAATCGACTCGACACGTAAAAAAGAGCAAGTTCTCAAAAATCCGAGCTCAACGTGCCGAGCTCAAAGTCGAACTCAAATCGACTCGACACGTAAAAAAGAGCAAGTTCCCAAAAAATCCGAGTTCAAAAGAGTCGAAATCAAGTCGACTCGACACGTAAAAAAGAGCAAGTTTTCAAAAAAATAAAATAAAAAAATCCTAGCTCATCGGAAACAAGTTTTCCAGCCCAGACCATCATCATAAAAAAAGGCAATATGCATGCGTATTTAGATCACCAAACCGCGATAGGAAATCAAACAACAAAAAACAAAGTCAAGTGCAGGGAAATTAAAAAGGAAAAGTCGGCCAAAACAAGCCGATTAAAAGTTGTCCAGAACATCAGATTTGGCCGCCCAAAAGTGACATGCCATAAAAATACATAAAACATCAAGTCAGAAGGAGTGAAAATCAATCCTCGCCATCCTCCTCATCATCGCCATCTTCCTGCTCCTCACCATCAGCGTCCATGTCGGCCTCACCACCTCCCATGCCATACTCCACCATTTTCTCAGCAATATGCTTCTCAAAATCAGGAATAGAAGCACCATTCCTCAGCATTTGGAGGGCCTCCTGCATGCTGGATAGGTATGAGGCGCTCATCATAGGCCCAGGAGTCTCAGTTCGGTACTCCTCAGCACCGAAAGTTTTCCCCCTCTCGAACGCGGCTTCCTCCCCTTGAGCACGGGAAGTCACTAGCTCGGCGTGCTGGGTCTTCAGGTCATCCAGATCGGACAGAGTCCGCTGGGTTGTGCTCAGAGCCACCTCGACGGACTGCTCCGCCTTCTTAGCCCTCGCCATCCAGGAGTCGCGGTCGAGGATGAGGTTCGTACACTGATTGTGCGTCTCCTGAAAAGCAGTGAAGTCCCACTGGAGCCGGGCATGGTCCTTTCGGAGGTCAGAAAAACTCCACCGAGCTAGTTGTATCGAGGTGAAGGCCTGAAAAAGGTTCGCCTCCGAGAACCCCAGTTGACTATCCCCATCGAAGCCAGAGACCCAACCATCCAGGCTCGGCCCCCAGTTACAAGCGATGCTATCCGAGAACTCGGAAAAGGGATGCCCTACAACAGACCCACCGGCCTCATTGGGAGCATAACACCCCAAATAGTCATACTCGAGATGGGTACGCTGAGGACGGGACCTCCGAACACAATCTCTTTGTGCTCAACAGTGATGGGCTCCTGATGAGAGCTCCCTTCACCGACCGGAGCCGAGAAGGACTCCGGAGGAGCAGACGGGGCTGACGAGCTGGCCTTCTTCTTTTTTATGCCGCCAGTAGCCACCGGCCTATTTGCTAGCTTCTTAGTGTTCAGCTCCAAGAACTTGGCCGCTCGGTCCAGTGCAGAGAGAGACATGCTTCTGTCAAAGTAAGGGTAATACACTGCAAACATAAATAGCGGAGCTCAGAAAAAGCACAAATAAGAAACTAAAATCCAAACACCGACGTAACCCGGCCGAACAGATGCTACCAAGCTCGGCCCGACAGCATCGCGCGATGCGAGTACCATCACCGAAGCGACGAGCAACCAGGCCGAGCAGAAGCTGCCAAGCTCGACTGACCAGGGCACCGATGCCGAGGCTACGGGCAGCGCAGCTGAGCAGATGCTGCCGAGCTCAGTTCGACAGCGTCGCAGGACGCTAGCACCAACGCCGAAGCGATGGTCAGCCCAGACGAGCAGAAGCTGCCAAGCTACAAAGCTCGACTCGGCCGCACTGGCTGAAACGGGCACCGACATCGAGAGATATCGAGCAACTCGGCCAAACAAAAAAAGCTGAACAGAGAATCTAACATCTTAAATGCGAAATACCGACTGGGAAATTCAAACGCCAAGTTCACAAAGGGATGAACGTCTCACACTCGATCGAGGACAAAAAACACACACGCAAAATTCACTTACTGAGAATGGCTGGTCCAAGCTGAGATCGGAGAGGAGAATCCCTGAGACCAGCCCTCCAGAGTTTGGCCTTGGTTAGCACGGTTTTGAAATACCCTTATTCAGGAGTGGAATCTAAAATATGATACAAGCAAGATATGAACTCCTGGTTGGGAACCGCTGGACGGCGGTAAATTGAAAACAAAGGCAAACAATGAGGATTAGAAAAAATAAGGAAAGAAATGCCGGCATTATACTAACCAAATTTCTTATAAGAATTCGGGGGGAATAAAGTGAGCCATCAGAATCCTTGGTTTGCCAATCTCCCCCGACGTAAAACCAGWATGGTTTCCAAATATGAAGGGTATCCAGAAGCCCTGTCACGAGGTGCTTGAATTGACCCGACCGAACTGAGGCGTAATAAAATCCCGACATAGACCCATCAGACGCCTTGAAATGGTAAAGCCAGCGAAGCTCCTCGAGAGTAGGGGCTGGCCAACCATTCTCACTAAAAAGCACGAACAAACCCAAAATATTGGCCACAGACAGGGGATGAAGCTGGAAGATGGGCAGCCCCAATCCATTGAGAATATCCGTGAGGAGCCGAGGAAATAGGAACGAAATCCCATACTCGAGGTTATGCTTGAATAAGGTGGTACAGGAAGCCGGAGGGCGATGAATCTGCTCGGCATCGTAAGGGAGGAACAGACGAACAGACCCGGGTATACCACATACACTCCGATACACGGTTAGATTATCATCAGTTAGCTCGCTCTGCTCAATGGCTATCTCGACCATAGTTTCATCCCAATCGCAGGGAGGGGCCTCTTCCAATGACCAACCGGAGTAAGCACGCCCAGACGGTCCGCCCAGAAAACTAGGGGCTCAGAGGGGCTCGATTTTTTAGCTTTAGATTTTTGAGACTTTTTGGACCAGGGGGCCCGATCGGCGTCGCCACCTGTAGAGTTTTGGCCAGAGAGGTCGTCCAGGGGCTCAAGATCAGTTCGGTCTGAGCTCGAACTTGGCATCCGAACTAATGCGCTAACCACGTCACCCTCGGGATGGTCGGTCAAACCATATTGAGACTCTGGAAAAGACCCGCTCCTAGGCCCGAAGTGGGAACCCTATCCGAAATGGCCGCTAGGCCCGAAGGATTGAGCGTGGCTAAATTGGGAATAACCACCGAGCTGAAAATCATCACCCAAAAATTGGTCGAAGGCGAAGGGCCGCCCTTGACCAAAAGTTTCCCCCGTACCGAAGCTCCTGTACTGATTAAGTCCGAAATCGCCGCCCTGGCCAGCCTCCTGGAATTCCCAAGAGCCATCCAGAGAATAACCCAGACTACTTGACATGGGTAGAAATTAATAGAAAGAAAAGGGAATTACCTTTGAGAACTAGGACTGAAAAATGAGGATCAGACGCGGTCGAACTGGAAAGGGAGACCGCCGAACAGAAACCGGGATAATGAGGTGTATGTCATGCGGTTGCTCAAGGAAAGTGAGCTTAGGAAATGGATGGAATCACAAATAGAAGAAATGAGAAAGAAGTACAGGCTGGAAAGGATATGTAAAGAGGGGAAGGTTCATATGCCATAAGAAACCAAGAGAAGGAATCATATGTCACTACACTCCAAAAGTACAAAAGGACAGGACCTGCAAAAGCTTACAAAGGTACCTGGAAAAGCTTCCGTCATGGAGAACGAGATGGTCAAACTGCAGGCGGGACCAGGTTGAAGAGAGAAGGCACCCCGCGCCTAGGTCGGCTCGGCTCCAATGGACGACCAGGATTCAATGAGCCCGAACTCGACCACACGTGTCCAACTCCATGCTCAGGGGCTTGTTGATGGTCGGTATCATTCCGAAGAGGATCCGAGCTGAACAAATTAAGATGACCGGGAAAAGTGGCCAAGCACCGAAGGCGCTGAGCAGGGTTCTCGCTGAGCAGGTATCAGATGGCCTACGTCCCCTGCCGAGTCCCCAGGTTGAGGGTGACGAGCAGACATGAACACCCACGCTGAGCAGAGAAACGCCGAGCAGGAGCCGGATGGCCTGCGTCCCCTGCCGAGTCCCCACGCTGAGGGTGCCGAGCAGACACGAACACTTATGCCGAGCTGAGAAACGCCGAGCAGGCGCCGGATGGCCTACGTCCCCTACCGAGTGCCCACACTGAGGGTGATGAGCAGACACGAACACCCATGCCGAGCAGACCTGAGCACTCCTTCCCGGGCACGCCGACCAGGAGAGTGCCGAGCAGGTTCAGCTCGGCCACCCTGCCGAGCAGGGTTACTCCCGAGGATGCCAGGCGGCCCGCACTACGTGCCGAGCACTCTTGCCCATGCACGCCTCCCAGGAAAGTGCCGAGCAGGTTGAGCTCATCCACCCTTCCGAGCAGGGCTACTTCCGAGGATTCCAGGCGGCCCGCACTACGCGCCGAGCACTCCTGCCCGGGCACGCCGACCAGGAAAGTGCCGAGCAGGATGAGCTCCCCCGAGGGGTTGTCGTTTGAACCAGTTCGCCTCTGAATTGTCGATAGTCTTAACCTGCCAAGCTGAGGTGTCAGGCCGACATCCCTGGACTCAGCTAGCAAGAACAATGGCTGAGGTCGGATCAAGTCGGTGGAAAATGACTGAGGTCGGCATTGAGGCGGTGGACATGTGAGCAGAAACCGTGGAGGACCAATAGGAAAGTGACAGGTGTTTAATTAGGGTTTCAAGGATAACTATAAATAGCCTCTCCAAGAGAGAGAGAGAAAGATCCCCAATTTTTTAGAGAGAGAAACATAGAGAGCTTTAGAGAGAGAAAGCTTTTGATTTGATATGAAGTACTTGTAAAAAGACTCGGCCAAGGCTGACCCGAACTGATTCTGAGGAATAAAAGTTAAGCACTTTTTCCTATCCGTTTTCTGTTATCTGATTTCCGTTCTTTTTGCTATTTTTTGTTTTGAATTGGTTATGTTACTCTTAACATAAACAGGCTCTTTGGATGATTTTCGTGCCTTATCGTCATATTCAAACCTAACTACACACTGCGACTTCAAAGGGATCTCAAAACAGAACTCACTCAAGTACATGCAAAGATGATAAACACTCAGGCTACTCACTGGCGTTTGCATGAAAAGATTTTGAATTGACGCTGCTTAAGGTTTTGCGAAATTATTTGCGTCCAAGTACCATTTTACAATATATATATAAATAATAATCTTGAGAAATTTATGCATTATACACGCTCAAAGACAAAACCTCAAATCATACATAGTCAACTTGGACATGATAAACTAGATAAACACAATAAAATGCAGGAATAACAATCAATCACGTTTAATTACTATCTATTACAGAATTATGAATTCAAACTACACACTTAAGAAATACAAATCACGCTCAACTACCTTCCCCCTCCCTAATAATCCGACAATCTCCGAATCACCATAAATACGAAGAAAAGCAAATCAAAAGAGGAAAGGAGTAAGAAAAATGTCCCTGAAGACTAATATAGTTGAGCCGCCGTACGAAGAGTTGTGCAATCATCCTTCGTCTTGAACTGCATGATTTTAATTGTCTCGATCCAAACTACGAAAATAAGCAAACAAAGAAAATAAATAACAAACTTGATATTCCAATTTTTTTGGCTATTCAAAAAATTTAGAAAGCAATAAATAAATACAACAATAATCGATGACATCTCTCGCTCAAGTGCCCGATGGCACGTCATCAAATGGCCCTTGATATGGAACGATGTCAATTAAATCTGAAGGGGGAAAAGGCAGCCAATGGCTTGTCATATCCATCTAGAACTGAGCAAATTAGCCGTCTAGGCTATCAGAAGCTCGTGGTTCCTATCTCCCATCTCACTAGCATAACGAGCATCTTCATGAGCAAGACGGGCGTCCTACTTGGATAATCGAGCGTCATCCTCAATAACCGATAGACGGTCATAGATGTTCGTCTTAAAACCAGCGCAATCGGCCGAATAAGCATCAAAATTAGCCCATCTTATATGAGATGACTCACCTACCATCCCATCATCGGACTCACCACGAGTCCCAGTGTCAGTACCAGCATCCTCGCCTATCTCCGCTCGGCATGAATCCTCGTCCTCATCTCCTCACACTTTATAATTCCATAGCATCGTCACTTTTATCTTCATCCCCTTTTGTTTACCCGACAGTCGCACTATCTCGGATAAGAAAACCAACGTTTGAGGGTCGTGGCTGATGTCGTCCTTCTTCGGCGTTTAGCAGCACATCGTAGCTAGGCTAGTGATGAAGGTGCTATGGGACATCGAAACGGGCCTCTTCGTGCCTATTTTTTGGATGTTCCGAATGCTGCGTATAATCAGGTGGTAAATCTGGACCGCATTGCCTGAGCCATGGTCAGAGGGTTCTGATTTCTTGCCTCGACCCCCAGGAGCTTGATCTCCTCCCAAAAGCTTCGCTCATTGTACGCGCCATCGCATTCATCTAAGGTGATCTTTCCATTAATATCGAAGTACGACTCAATCGCGTCGGCATCGAAATGCTGTTCTTTGCCCCCAAAATGACACATAAGTTTGAAATCGGCAATAATCTCAAAAGTTGAGTAGAATCCGAGCATCAATTGCCCGTAGGTCGGGACTTGAATCCGAGCCCACTCAACACAACCGAGGTCCAGAATGTAATGCATGAAGCACTCGGAAAATGGATCCTTCCGTTTGGCCATCTCGAGCCAATACTCGATGTCAATCCCCATCGGCCGGATAATCATCCTATTCGTCAAATAGCTATACAAATTGACCTCGTCATCATAAACCTTGGATTTGGCCCCTACTTTCTTCTCCATGCATTTTTCCGAGGGTTGAGATGATGACATTGTTTTGGTTTCGAAGAAAAATGAATTACCGGATTGCGGCTCAAAGCTCAAATTTGCCGGATTGCGGCTAAAAGACGGTCGGAATGCAAACTCAGGTTGCGGGCATGTATCTGTGAGAATTTAGTCGGCAAAAGCTTCTAATGGTGGGGTTAGCGGTTTCCCACACCATTAGTTGGACCATTAAGTGCTAACAGTAAGCTAGCGGTTGTTGTAACCGTTAATGTGACGACTAGGCTTTTCATCGAGCACTTGATGTGAAAATAAAATTTCGCCCGAAGTTCCAACCAAAATTCACAAATTCCTAAATCCCAACCTGCAACTCAACCCAAGCAGTGTAATTCGAATTCAAGGGCAAGCCACTCTTACCAACTTGCCGAGAAGATGACCGTCGTCTTGCTCCGTTGTTTTTGAAGAAGGATATGGCCGATATGCGGCCAAACATGTTGGTACATGTATTGTGGTTTTCGGAGTGCGCCTCGTAATCGTTGGAATACGGCTGGTGTCACTTTGTGGCCGAATTGATGGATTGTTGTGAGTTGGGATTTCTCGTGCCTTAGGGTCGTGTATTCACGGTTTTTTGAAAGTGAAAATAAGCCCACAATTCTTATATTTAATACTTGTTCTCGGTCTGGATTTAAATGCATTAGCAGTTGCCTTAGCGGTTGGGGTTACCACTAACCCAACCGCTAAGACTCTCTGTTTGTTGCTAACGGTAGCCTTAGCGGTAAGGGCTACCGCTAAGTACGTAAAACTGCAAAAATCACAAAAAAATAAATCTTTCGATCGTAAAATATTAAGAACACCAAATCATACGAACATAATATATTAATCATACGAATCTGTGAGCATAAAACATCGAAAATAAATAAAATTAAAAATAAGAATAAAATAAAAACCTAGAAAAAAGGATAATAATCCTAATGACTAAAAAACGAACGAAATAGAAATTGCTGACTAGAACTAGTTGCTCTAAACATCATAGGGGTTCATGCTACTAGAGCTATAGGATTAGTTGGGTCCATAGAGTAAATCCTCGAGTTCTTCGATCCTCGAAGATGCCTCTGCCAGAAGTTCCTCCAACTTGGCTATGTTAAAGAGGTGTGTTTATTCGTTGAGCAGAAGTTCGTTGTTCTCGGACGTTAACTCAACAACCTTCATATCCGCCTCTGCCAAATACTCCTCCAGTTTGGAAATATTAAAAGCAGGTGACGCTTCATCGAATAAAAGGTCGGTGTTCTCAGACCTCAAATCTCTAATAGTCTCTCTAGCTTCATCCATTTGATTTTGTAGCTCTTCCAAGGCCTCTTCATGCTCTTCTCTCTTCACCCATCCACGCTCCTGGTTGGCAGGCATTAGCTAGATTCGCTTCATCTTGCTACCGTGGTTAATGATAAAATCTGGTGTCAGGAGGTGATCAAGATGTGGCAAGAGCTTGAAGGATTTATGAATAATGGAGTACCTAGGGGGTTTATATAGGAATTAGTGGTCTGGAAAATAGGAGTCCTAGATTCTCTCTAAATCTAAATAAGGTAGGACTTAACAAAGCTCACCTAATCAAAATAGGATTTTCCAAAGGAAATAGATCTTGACTTTTAATTAATCCGTAATTCACCCCAACACTTACCATAATAAAACTTATATTGTGGGAAAGATTTCCAAAAAATCACAGCCTATAAAATCCCAAAAATTTGCATCTTTTACCACACTAGCGGTAGCCTTAGCGGTAGGGCCAACCGCTAGGTGGACCGTTAAGTATCTCTGAAGGTGGCTAGCGGTTCGGACTAACGGTCGGCTTGCATCATAAAGACCTATGAAAACACGCTAGCGGTAGCTTTAGTTATGGGGCTACCGCTAGGTCCATCATTAAAACTCTCTGTTCGTGGTTAGAGGTAGCCGTAACGGTTTGATCTACCGCTAAGTGGACCGTAAAACCTCTCATATTCCTCTAGCGGTGGCCTTAGCAGTTGCAGCCACCGCTAATCCACCGTTAAGACCCCTCTACTTGCTTTTAGTGGTAGGTTGAACGGTTTATCGTCATCGTTAAGCCTGGGAAATACGCTAACGGTAGGGTTAATGGTATGTGCTACCGCTAGGTCTCCGAAAAAGGAAATTTCTTCAAATTTTCTGCACATCAACACACGCATAAACGTACCACAACATTTAGCTAAAACAAACGATAAAAGTACAACAAACAAAAAAATGAAGAATCAAAAGAAAAACTAAAAGAAAGGAAAATAATACAAATGCTTTGGTTGCCTCCCAAGAAGCGCATCTTTTAACATCGCTTGCTCGACAAAAACTCTAGCGATTAATTTTCAGCCGGAGGTGGATCTACCAATTCCACTACTTCACGGTCTTGGCTCGTCACCATCCCATCATGATAGAGTTTTACTCTGTGTCTGTTGACTTGAAAAGTCAAAACCTTCTTCTCATCATACAGAGTGACCGCTCCAAATTTGTTTATCTCTCTAATTAAAAATGGCCCTCTCCATCTCGACTTTAGCTTACCTGGAAATAAATTGAACCTAGAATTATAGAGCAAAGCTAACTTACCAACCTCTAGAATTTTATCAACAATTGTATGGTCGTGAAGTTTCTTCATCCTCTTCTCTGCTTCCATGCGCTATCATATGCCTCGTTTCTGATATCTTCAAGTTCGGCCAGCTCTAGCTTCCTATACTCGCTCGCTTCATCGTAATTCATATTTAGCTTACGAATTCCCCAACTTGCTCTGGGCTCTAACTCGACTGGAAAATGACACACCTTCCAATAAACAAGCCGGAAAGGGCTCATACCTATCAATGTTTTATATGCTGTTCTATAGGCCCACAGTATGTCAGTAAGCTTCGTTGCCCAATCCTTCCTATTTAAACCCAACTGTTTTCACAAGGATGGCCTTCAGCTGGCGATTACTGGCTTCAACTTGCCAAGAGGTTTGAGGATGATATGGAGTGGCTACCTTGTGCCGAACCCCATATTTAGTCATCAACATTTCAAAAGCTCAGTTGCAGAAATGACTTCCATCATCACTTATTATTGTCTTTGGGCTCCAAACCTGCTGAAGATGTTCTCTTGCAAGAATTTAAGCACTATCTCAGCATTCGCATTGCGCTTGGGAATCGCCTCCACCCACTTGGATGCGTAGTCGACTCCAACCAGAATGTACTCGAAATCGACACTCTTGGAAAACGGTCCCATGAAATCTATGCCCCAAACATCAAAAATCTATACCACATGATTGAGCACCAATGGAATCTCATCCTTCTTACCTATATTTATAGTTCATTGGCAATTATCGCATGTCTTACAGTACTCGTATGCGTCAGCAAATAAGGTCGGCCAATAGAATCCGGCTTGAAAAACTTTAAATGCCGTCCTTTGAGACCCGAAGTACCCTACAAGATCATGGCAAAAATGAAGGATACTTGTCATTTCATCAACAGGGATGCATCTTCTGCTCAGCCCATCTCTGCAGCGTTTGAATATGTATGGATCATCCCAAAAGTAACTCCTGCACTTATGTAAAAATTTCTTTCGTTCTTGGTAGGATAAATGGTTAGGTACAATGTTGAAAGCAAGATAATTCACTATATCAGCATACCAAGGAGTAGCTAAATTGTCAAGAGTATACGCATTCTCATAGGGGATTAGATCGTCAATCATAATATGCTCATTCACATCATTCTCAATTACCATCATAGATAAATGATCAGCCACCACATTTTCACAACCACGCCTATCTTTAATTTCAACATCAAATTCTTTTAATAACAAGATCCATCGATTAGACGCGGTTTACTTTGATTCTTAGCAAACAAATGACGCAATGAAATATAATCAGTATGAACAATTACTTTCGCTCCTACAATATAAGATCTAAATTTATCCAGAAAAAACACAATAGCTAGAAGTTATTTTTCAGTGGTGGTGTAATTACATTGGGCATCATTCAACATATACCTAGCATAATATATAACCCTAAGTAACTTATCCACGCGTTGCCCTAAAATGGACCCCACAACATCATTAAACGCATCACACATGATTTTAAATGGTAGGGTCCAATCTGGGGCAACAAAAATAGGTGCTGATGTAAGCTTTTCTTTAAGTAAGTTAAATGCATCCATGCAAGCTTCACCAAACACAAAAGGAGTATCTAGAGTCAATAGTTTACACAGCGGGCGACTAGTTTTTGAAAAATCTTTTATAAAGCGCCTATAGAAAGCCGCATGTCCCAGAAAACTCCTAACACCCTTAACATCACAAGGGGGAGGAAGGGTTTCAATCACATCAATTTTAGCTTTATCAAATTCCAACCCCTTTTTAGAAACAACATGACCCAACACGGTACCACTCTTGACCATAAAATGGGATTTCTCCGAACTCAACGTAAGACTCTTTTCAATACAACGCTCTGACACCATAGACAAATTAGATAAGCAATTGTCAAAAGATGAACCAAAAATTGAGAAATCATCCATAGATACCTCAAGGAAGTCGTCGATAAAATTGGTGAAAATGGATAACATGCATCTTTAAAATTGGTGAAAATGGATAATATGCATTGCATAGGTCGAACGACATTCTACGGAAAGCAAACGTGCCAAGGGGGCACGCAAATGTCGTCTTGCTCTGGTCCTCCGGGGCGATAGCAACTTGATAATAGCCTGAAAGGCAATTCAAGAAGCAATAAAATCCGTGTCCGGCAAGCTTATCAAGAAGTTAGTCAATGAACGGCAATGGGAAGTGATCTTTTCTGGTGGCAGCGTTAAGCATGTTATAATCAATGCACTGCTCCACCCAGTTGTTAGTCGCGTTGGGACTATCTCGACTTTTTCATTTTTGATTATGGTGATGCCCACTTTCTTCGAAACCACATGCACTGGGCTTACCCATTTAGTGTGGGGGATTGCAAAAATAATTCCCTCTTCCATTGGTTTTAAGATCTCTTTCTTGACCACCTCATAATGTGTTGGCGTTAATCTTTGCTGGCCGTCTCTTACCGGCCTCGCATCAGGTTCGAGCTCGATCCGGTGCATGCAAGTAATGAGACTAATCCTTTTGATGTCGTTGATGCTCCATCCTATAGCTTCTTTGTACTTTTTCAAAACCAGAATCAGCTCTCTTTCCTCATCTTTTGTCAATGCTGAGTATATGATGACGGGTATTATTTTGTTGGGCTCGAGGAAAACGTACTTTAAATGGATTGGCAGTGGTTTCAACTCCACTTTTGGCTCGAGCTCAGGTGCGTTAGTCATCTCGCACAATTCAACATCAAAATCTTCAAATTCCTCTATGATTTCACCTAAATCAATTCCTAGCAATTCGGTCACCTCCTCCCCACTCAAAAATTCTTCATCGTCTCTAACGTTTGACTCGTCTAGAATAGTAATACCTTTAAGTTCTTGAATGCAAGATGCAATCGGATCAACAAGTAACACTCATCTCTCCTGAATGAAGAAGGAGTGTTATAGATATCTTTAAGGGAAAACCTCACTGATTCACCCAAAACTGACATAATCATCTTCCCTTTATGTACGTCGATCAATGTATGGGATGTAGACATAAACAGCCGTCCTAAAAAAATAGTGTGCTCCGTGCTTCCACTCGGCACCTCTCCAATATCTAGAATAACAAAATCGACCGGAACCACTAGTTCAACAATTTGCACCAGAACATCTTCAACAATACCCAAAGGTTGCCTGATAGATCGATCCGCCAATTAGAGACGCATGGTGGTTGGCTTCATCGTCCCAAGATCAAATTCTCGAAAGAGAGAATATGGCATCAAATTAATGTCGGGGCCAAGATCAAGCATCCCCCTTGCTGTTTGCCCATTCGCGAGTAAAATAGTGATACAAAACTCCCGAGATCTTTTTCCTTGGTTGGCAATGGTTTCTTGAAAATTGCACTAACTTCTTTCATCAATGTCACTAGATGGTTTGCCGCCAAACGCCTATCTCTTGACGCAAGCTCTTTGAAAAATCTCACATAAGTCGACATTGTCTTGATCACATCTAACAGAGGAAGGTTGATATTAACGTTTTTCAGCAAATTTTAAAGTTCCATGAATTTTTCATTCTCATTTGCTGGTCATAGGTGACTTGGAAAAGGGACTGCATCTTGAATCGTGGTCGGTAAAAGTTCCATGAACTTTTCAAGCCTTTAAGGCCAATTTAACCCATTTAACCCCAATTAAACCTAGTATACATAGGACACAACTCTCATTTTTTGAGGATCATCCACTATTCTCCCAACTCTTGCATGAGTTTGGAATTAATTTCTCTCTCTAATTTTTAGATTTAATTTTAAACTTTTCCTCGAGTTTGTAAGCCCAAGAAGAATTTAAGACATCACTTGGATTTTTATTTTAGATTACAATTTCATTCAAGTTTGTTATTCCTTTCTTTAATTCAAGTAAGTTTTCATTTATTTCCTTCTTTGTTCTTCAATTTCATGCATGTTCTTTAATTTATGCATTTTGCATTAGCTCTTAGATTAATTGCTAGATTTTATGATTTGGCTATGGAATCTAGGCGAGTGACACATTTAGATCATAGATCAAGTCCTTGATCGTTTTTATTTTGAGTATTTCATATGCTTTATTTTTGTTTTTATTTTCATGCATAGTTTTACGTTGAATCTAGATCTACTATTCATTTCTAGTTAATTCACGTAAAGTTTTTAACTTCCACGTCAACTTTTGTTTCTCTTTCCATTGATACTTCCGATCTTTGCTAATTTGCATTATTAAAGTTTTCATACATGCATAGTAGTACTTTAGGCTTCATGCTTGTACTTAGTGAAACTTTGCTTTTTGTTGCTTATTTTCATTCTTGCTTGCTGTTTCCATCAGGCATACGCACGAGGCATACAAAATACTTGCATTTCCTTTCATAGTTAGGCATAGTTCTTCATTTTACTTGCTTAAACTGCTTTAATTTTGTTTATTTCCATTTTCTCTTAATTTTCACAAACTAAAAATACATAGATTCATGCTAGCAATTGAATTCCGATAATACCAAGCCATGAACCCACTTTTCATATTTTCAACAGCACTAAAAACTACTCTTCAGCAGGTATACAAATCAAGTGACATGAGATTTAGTGGCTAAGCTGTATTGCAATCAGGTACGAGCTCGTCTACCAGAGCTTCTAGCTCAGTAGCAAGTCCCGCCTTCAAGATGGAATTTCCCTTGAAAGGGATCCTCCACTTTTCTTTCGTGGAATGGCTTCTATCACCTTTACAAAATGAGAAGTTGGTCAGCTCGTCAGTTATACTCTTCTTATTCGGCTCGAATGTGATATTGTCTTTTGCGAGTTGGGCCTTGACCCGCTCTATAGCAAAGGGGACCCATTCTCGAACTCTTCTTCCCATCTTGGCCAAATAGTGATTTGTGTTCTTGTATACATTTAGAAGCTCTTCTTTGTATGCATTCGTGAACTTTTACCCACTTCGCTCTTTAAGAAAGTGCGGCGGCATTCAATAACTCCGTGCTCACGAGCTAAGCGAATGGATCCTTCCATCTGTTCTTGATTATGTCAAAACTATCCTTCTAACTCCATCAGGCGACCCCCCAACCGGGTGGCCTCATCCCTCATGGTTTCCAGTTCGCTCTTGGTAATGTTGAGCTCTTCTTCCCGGGCGGATAGCTGACGACGTGATTCATCTAATTCTCCTTGAGTCATGGAGAGCGGTTGAGTTTGTTTTTCAGCCTGGGCCACCAGATCATCACATGTTTTCTGGAGCTCACTCTCAAAGGTCGTTGATGATAAGTGATTGGAGAGCGCATCCATCATGGGTTCCAACTACATCAGGAAGGAGTGATAGAAGGGGGTTATAAGTTGAGTATGTTATAAGGAGCGCAGAGGGGATATTTTGAAGTATTAGGTTACCTGGCTTGCTGTGTATTTGTGAAGAAAATACTTGATCTCCTTGGCACGACCACATTGAGCTAGACTTTTCTCCAAGTTTGGGGGACTTGAAGTAGAGGCAGCAGATGGCTTTAGGAGATGTCGCAATTTGGGAGTTGGGGCTGCTGGTTGCGAGGAAGTTTGCTCACCGGCCTTCATTTCCCTTTTCAATTGTTAAGTACCTCTTGAAGAGGCAGGCACTCCTCCGGGTTTGTAAGCTCTTCACGGCCATCTCTTGGAGCCATGGCGAGCTCTAACTCTTCATCCACATCAATAATGGGAGGTCGCGGTGTCGACGTCATTGTAGGGTTTGGATCAGTTTGGATAGTGGCACCTCCCTCTGAGCTTGATGATAAGCAGCTGTCGATGATAGCATCTTCATAGAGATGAAGATTATAAATCTTTTCTGACTGAAACAATAATGCTTAGGTATATTTATGATATTGCAAGAACCTAAAAAATCCAGATTTGGTAAAAAACGTAGGTCGTGAGCTAAGACCTACAAATCTGAAAACAGCTTCCGAATCGGTGAGCCTCATCACAATATAGGGTTTTACACTCCATCTGTCAAGAAGGTCGGAGTATTGTTGAAAAAGTACGGTCTGGTCTTTTATGGTGAGTATTGACTCTTGTTTAGGAATTGAAGCCTGGCACTCAGTGAAAAAGGGACAGGTTTCAGGAGTGTAAAGAAAGAAGAAGTTAACTTGCCACTCATGGACTTTCGGGGAGAGATTTACCAAGAAACATTTCTTATGGCGTGAGGAGAGGTAGAAGGAACCTTTTTGGTTCTTTATTCGAAAGCAAAAGTATAAAAAACCTACGTCGGGTTCTACGCTATAGTAATTATAAAGAATTATGTATTTAACTAAGAATCTGATGGAGTTAAGAGTCATCTGCAAGAGTGTGACCTTGTACTTCGCAGATATGGCTATTAGAAAAGGATGTACAGAGAATCTGAAGCCCGCTCTTAAGTGTTTCTCAAAGAGGGTTATGTGATTCAAATGGGGGTTTGCTGGGTTAGTTTGAAGAATGTTGTGGTAAGCTATTTGGATGGTTTCAAGGAGTTTAAGAGCTTCTATAAATTCTTTATGGTTGCTTTAGTTTGGAAATATGGATAGGTTGGCATGAGCTGAGGTTGGCACTATGGTTACTAGGTTAGAAAGAAAGAAACCGGGTTGTAGATAGGGAGGCATTTTTTATTGGGTTATGGGAATGCCTTCAGGTATGTTTGCAGACAAGGCTCAGTTTTGAGCCTTAAGTTCAGTCTAGGGTATGTCCCCTTCCGGTTCATCTATTAGACTAGATTGGGATACAAGTTTAGGTATGGGTGTGTTTCTTTTTCTGTTATGTCTTTTAAGAGGGATTTCGGTCGATTCAATATCAGAAGCTAAATCTGAGAATGAAGGGTTAGGATTTTGGGAGACGGAAGAATATAGAGCTGTGTTCATCGAAAATTAGTTAGAGGGAAGGGGCAAGTCAAAAAAGCACACTTAGCAACACAACAATTAACAACGATTATTAAGATAAATATTATAAGGAATTAGGGGACTTACTAATCATTTTTCCTGGTGATGATTGGTGCTGATTGATGGTGCTTCGTGATGTTTGTAGAAATTCGCAGAGTGTTCTTGTAGAGGAAAATGGTGTGTTTTGCTTGGATTTTGTGTAAATGGGATTAAATGAAGGAGAAGGGGTATTTCTGTGTGATTTCGACGGCGAAAAGCTGAAGGGACAAAATTCTGGTAGGAATTATTGTGGGCCTTTCATTTTTGGGCCCACATGATTAAATATATTACGAGGTAATGAGTTGACAACACGTGTCCGACATGGTGTAGAAACCCATTTAATGTTTTTAAGTGAGAAGTGATGGTCAATGGTTTCCCGCTTTACCAAGGAGCACGCTGGATTGACTTTCGGGACTTTATTCATGATTACATTCTAATTGGTTTCCTACCTCAACCAACCAGAATGTGGGGAACTAGCTGATACGTTATCAAATATCCACGTCACCAACATGCAGGTATTTATGAGGACCTTAGTAAGTAATCTCACTAATCGACCTCATTTCTTAGAAGGAGTAATCGTTTTGGGTGCTGGACGAGCTATTTTGGAGGGTAGTGACATACTGCGTAGTAGTGGCGAGCTCTTAAGTGAGGTTGCGACCTCTTTTGATACGAGTACTATTATAACAGCTCGGCGCTGAGTGGTAGCTCGTCATTGAGGTTAGACTTCATGATTTTGGGCTTTGGCAGACTAATATGGGCTATTCTATGGGGACCCGGCGGACTGAATCCTATGAACAGGCTTATTTCCCCATGACTAATATAGTAATTCTGTAAGAGTTCTATTAATTATGGGAATTAACATATAAGAGGAATCCTAATTCTGAGTCGGTTGTGTTATTTATGGTAGGAGCGGGAAGCCCTAGATTGAGAATACTTCTCTTTTCTATATGAAGAAGACTTAAGCCTCACTCTCTATCTCCAAGTTGTTTCTTTACATCCTACATTTTTTAGATCTCTCTTACTAAAAAGGCTCTCGCCTATCTCTTAAGCCCAATCAAACATAGGTACCAGAGGGACTATGCCGGGGCCATCCTCCGCCTTAGCTGGATTTTGTTTTGCAACATCTAATAGGTTGCCAGGAGTCCTTTGAAAATCAATCAGGTCGCTGCATAATTATTCAAAGTTATTCAGGTCGCTGATCACACGTATAAGGTCAATACCCCTTATTCTTGAAGTGTCAATCTTTTTGGTAGTGTCAATGAGTGTACTCAAAGCATTTCTAAGGGAATTTTGGGGATGAGAGGGATTACATGCACACTTGTACCTCGTAAAACATCTCGTGTCATTTGCTTTTTGTTTCTATTTTCTAAATTTTTAAGGCTGGGGTTAACGGATACTGCTTATTTACATTCTTACTTTGTTGCACTTTAATTCACTCAATATATATTATCACAATGTTAAATTCTTGTTGTCAATACTCTGCATTAAGTTCTTGCAGTTAGCCTTAGTTGAATTATGTACTTATATATTGATATACAATTATATATTATTTATTATATTTATATACTGATGTATATATTTATATAAAACGTAATTTGTCTAATAAATTTATTTAATAAAATTATATATTGATTTATATAATATAACTATATTCAATGTACACTTATAGTGCTGATAAATCCAAATCGATTGGTTACCAAGAATATGGGATACTAACCTCAAAATAGAGATCAGCGACCTGAAATAGGTTCCAAAAACGTGTTAGTGACCTGCCAAACCTTCAACGAATCTCCTAGCGTTCTCGCCGGTCCTGCAAAATAGCACCTTCAAACGGGTTGGATGTTAAACCCGTGAAGGTCCTCCGATACTTAAGTCAAAAGCAAGTGGTAGTATAAAAACCCCAATAATACGATAAAGCACAATAATATAATGAGAGGTATGCACCTCCTTTTATAGAGACAAGAGAAGTATTCCCCAAGTCAAGGGTTTCCTTCTCCTATCACAATTCCATAAATACCTCAACACTAAAGCCGACTTAGAATTAGGATTCCTCCTGTATGCTAAGTTCCCATGAATAATAGATCTCTTACCATAATAGGCCTGGGTTTATTATTCTTTCCATACAGTCCACCAAGACCCCATAAACAACTCACATTAAGCCCATAGGCTTGATATTCATAAAGCCCAAGACCGAGCTCTATCCCCATCACAAAGAGGTCACGACCCTATATGAGAACTCATCCTCATACTCCAGGTCGCTACTCTACCAACCAGCTCGCCCACTTTTCCAAAGAAACCATTCAGCTCACTCACCTCCCAGAAGAACACCCTTTCCAGGAAATGAGGTCACTTACCACAAATACCCTCATATATCAAGTAATATTACGTATGGACATTTTGGTCCGTATCAATTGCACTATGCTGAATAATATAACGTTTTTACGAATAATGAACAAACACAACTTGAAATCTCAACGAAAAATACAGAGTTGTATAGTGTGAGTAAATTATCCAATTTATTTCAATAGACCTTTTATAGATACTTATTAGAAGACTTATTAGCAAACAAAACTCCTACTCTTAAATCACATCCTAAGGTATAAGATATTATTAGGTCATTAACGATAGTAAAAAAATTAAACTTTACCTATCATAAATAAGATTTAAATCTCAAAATATAATAAGTATCTCTACTATAAAATAAAAATCATATCTTCACAAGCTTTTGAGTTTAGAGTGGCGAGAATGAATCTACACTTTGCACCGTAATGAGTTTGTTTGAATGATTTGAAATTATTGTTTGATAAACTAGTTAATTAGAATAGTAAATTAAAAATTAATTAATAATATAAACACGATAAGTCCCCCATGTTCTAGCTGATTGAGGTATGAAATCAGGTAGGACATGTAAAACAGAATCAAAAAAGCACGACCACTAAAAAAAAATACATAAACACATAAATAAATGACTATTCCACTTTATCATACCGTATTTCAGGATCACACAGTTCGACAAACTGAGCTATAATACCAATCATCGCACTGTAAATTACCAAATATACATGCGACCTCCAAAATATCAGCTCGCTGAACTTGCTCGTTGTTTTAAGATAAAATGATCACCTCGTAAGAGACGACCTACGAGTCCCCAAACTATATATATGACGGCCTAAACCACACAAATTTTATCCTCCGACCTGAAATCATATTCAGACTCAATAATTTCAAAAACGCAATCATAAACAGCCTCAAACGTCAAAACACGCCTCTCTGTCCATCCCATCCCTTTTAAGTTTCATTAAATGCAGCCTGACAGCATTTCGCGCACGTGTCACTTCCTCATTTTCTCGGAGTATAATAAACACGGTGGGCCCAAGATAAAAGGCCCAAAACATTCCTTAAAAACCCTAATAATTCTCCCGCTCCTACCTGTCCCATCAGCTTTTTACGCTACCCAACAAAAACCCCTTTCTCTTCCCTTACCCTTCACTTTACACAAACTCAAACAAACAGAACGCCATTTTCACTCTGCAACAAAAACTCGCCCACTCCCCGATTATCCGAAAATTATCCACAACTCACCGCACGTCAACAACCTCCAGGATACTAAAAAATGGGTAAGTCTCCAATTCTCTCTTTGCTTATTAATTAATTTCAATTCGTGTAAATAAGGCGTCTGTATACTGTATCTGCTGCATTTGCTGAATTGTTTTGTTTTATGCTGTTTCTCTTCCTGTATGTTCTGATTTATAACGGAATTAACATCCCCCAATCCTAATTCTCAAAACTCATCCCTTTCACCCGATTTTAACTCTAGTGAGGACCCTTATATCCTTAAGAGAAGACGCAACCAACCCTCCTCCCCTGTCTCCAGTCCCTGTGACGAACTAAAAGGTGATACCACTCGACCGGAAATAGAATCCCAAACCAGGACTCCCATCCTCCCGGAACCAGAAACTTCCTCTCCTATCCCTTTAACCCTCGCAACTATCCCAGAGGGCATCCCTACACAAACCCACTGTTCCAACTTCTTGTGAGCACTTTCTTGAAAATCCCGTGACGTTAGCTCGCTCCCTAGATGCCACCGACCTACCTCCCTCATCCCTCTCGACCAAGCAAGTCAAGGATAACTATTGGCTGCTCCCTGAGCCAAAAGTACTGGAGGTATTTCAACAAACACTTAACCTACCCGCGATGGCACAGATGGTCTTACCCAATACCCTTCATCAAGACCCTTTAAACTTATCCCCAAACCATGTAACTCTTTTTTAAGAGCTACTTAGGGCAGGCCTTAGATTCCCACCGCACCACTTTTATATCCAAATCTCCCTCCTGTACAAAGTCCCCCTTTTGCAATTGACCCCCAACTCCATAAAATATCTAGCGGGCTACATCATACTGTGTAAATATTATAACACTCAGCCCGACCCCGGTTTTTTTCAATTTTTGTTTCCAAATAAAATACCAGAGCCACTCCTTTTACCTCTCTGCTCGTACTGGTAGAGCCCGATTCTTAATAAACCCTTCCAACAAAGTTCCTGAGTGGAAAAAGAATTTCTTTTTCATACATAACACTGAAGAATGGCCTTTCATAACCGAGCTGGAAGACCATACTCCAAGAGAATCCAATCTCCCCAACCTTAAACATTTCCCCATTTTATACAAAAAATACTCTGACCAGATCGTGGAGTGGAGTAAGTGCCCATTTGACATGGTGCTCCTTACCATCCGGTCTAAAGTCTTCAGATACGTGGGCATTGACTCCCGCCCTATCGACCCAGATCTTACACTAACCAAATCAAAGTTTGGTAGGTCTCTTATGTTATAAAATATTTCACCAATACCTGAATAATCACATTCCATACTAACACCTCATTCATGTTTATAGATGCCTTTTTCTATGCCTGTGTTTCCTCGAGCTCGGTGGAAATTGTGGCACAGACCGAGCCACAACCTGAGGTCACTTCAGCACCTCCGTCTTCTCTACCCAACGTAGATGAGATACTGAATGAAGCATTTGGGGCGGAAACTGACCCAGAAGTTGAAGACGAGCTCGAAGAGGCCCAACCAACCAAAAAGTCTTCAAAGAGGAAACGACCCATCCTACCATCTGCCAAGAGACCCAGCCCGCCAACTCCGAAGCGAAGGCGACTTCGCAAGACCTTTGGTGGCTTGACATCCAGCTCGCCGAACTTGGAAAAAGACTTAACCAATTGTGAGGATGCAGCCGCTATAAGAACACTTCTTCAAGAACGCGCCCAGACCCAGGTATATCCCCCATCTCCATTCTGACCCTCAGACCATCCAATAACACTTTTTTTTATGCTCGAATAGTTGAATACCCTATTCTCCACGGTGGCCGTCCAACTCGCAGCCCGCTCCACAGACAACGAACTCCAGAAAACATGCGAGGAGCTAACCACACAGGCCGAACAGCAAACAAAACAGCTCTCTCTAATGCAGGGTGAACTGGACCAAGCCCACAAACAACTGAGTGCAAGCGAGGAGGAGAACGACATCTTAAAAAGCCAAGTAGCCAGCCTGAAGGACGAGACAGCCCGCATGGCCAATGAACTTTGAGAACAGATCAAAAAGCTTAAGGAGAGCGTGCGGGATAAAGAAGAACAAATCCAAATAGCTCGCGAACAAGGCATCACCGAGGGTCGATGGACCTTCTTAATGAGCGAGTTGGGCCAGAAACTCACGAGTACATACCGAGAGGAGTTGATCAAGGCCTTCAGGAAATCAACCCCATACCTTGGCAAGATGACTGTGGGGAGCAGGGAATGGGTCCACAAAGCTATAGGGATAGTCAAGGAAAAGCTCGCAGCCAAGAACGTCACATATAACCCCGACGTGAAGGCCATCATCAACAAACTGACCCCCTTCTGCACCTGGAAAGGCGACATGAGGCAACCCCTGAATGAAAAATGGTGGCTATTATGCCAAGGTCGAGCCATCCTGACCGCCAAGCTTTCTTCCGAGCTGGATGCACAACTCGAAGACATGATTCCTGCTGCTGAACCAAGCGCAACATAAAACACTTATGTAATTTCATAAAAATGTACTTATATTCGTGGTATGAACCAATTTTATTCGAACATATCCATTTTGTGTAGCTCACTAACTCGAACCATGTATAAATCTGCACCTTAAAATTGCATAAAACCAAACCATAAATCATAATGTAAAAGCAAAACCATAACACACAAAGTTATAACTAATCATATTTCCCATAAGGCCACAAGATCCTAAAATTAATCCAGCCCTGATTCACAAACAACCCAATAACACTAAGATCAATCCACATACAAAATATAATAGATCACACAAAAACAACCATACATAAGAACATGAGAAAATTATGTAAGTCAAACATATACTTTCCAATCACAAGTAAAACATCACAACCACTTAACCATAGAAAATCACCAAGATAGCTTGCCCAACTTCATTTATTATATATTACAAAAAATACCCCCAAAAGGGTACATCACCAAGATAAACACAAGAGAAGTGCCCCCAAGTCAAGGGTTACCTTCTCCCGCAAAATACATAGACACCCTCGCCGACCTAATAGAAGCGTCAGCCTACAAAAACAAAAAATTCACTATGAGAGAGGTGCCCCCCGAACAAGGGTTACCCTCTCCCACCATCGCCGACCTAATAGAAGCGTCAGCCCACTGAAAAAACTCCACTGCGAGAGAGGTTCCCCCCGAACAAGGGTTACCCTCTCCCACCATCGCCGACCTAAAAGAAGCGTCAGCCCACTAAACAAAAACTCCACTGCAAGAGAGGTGCCCCCCGAACAAGGGTTACCCTCTCCCACCATCGCCAACCTAAAAGAAGCATCAGCCCACTGAATAAAAACTCCACTACGAGAGGGTGCCCCCCGAACAAGAGTTACCCTCTCCCGCCCCAAACACACCACATCCGCCCTCTAGGCATAATACTTCTTAAAATGACACACATTCCAGCTTCTGGGCAAGATTTTTCCACTCTTATCCTCAAGTATATAAGCTCCCCCTTGCCATACCTTTACAACTTTAAACGGCCCAACCCAATTTGGCTCCAACTTCTTAGCCATACGTAATGCATTAGCTCGCCTCTATACCAGGTCACTGACCTGAAAACAATGATGCTTGACCCTTTTATTAAAAGAAGCTTGTACCTTTTGTTTATAGTGCTCAACCCGAGCTGCAGCCCTGTCTCGTATTTCATCAATCGTTTCGATCGCTCCCCGAGCTAACCTTTTATTCTCCTCCACATTGAATGATTTTAAACGCTGCGACCCTCCTACTATCTCTACTGGAATAACAGCATCCATCTCATTGACCAAACTAAAGGGCGACTCTCCCGTAGAGGTTCAAGGAGTTGTTCGATAAGCCCACAAGACCGATGCGAGTTCTTCTTCCCAAAGTCCTCTTTTCTTTTCCAATCGCAACTTGAGTCCCTGCACAATTATACGGTTAGTAACCTCCACTTGTCCATTAGTTTGGGGATGCGCCATAGAAGCAAATCAATGCTTCATCCCCATCTCTTTGCACCACTTTCAAATCTTTCTCCCATTAAACTCGGTTCCATTTTTGGATACTAACACTTGCGGCACGCCAAACCTGCACAATATATTGTTAAACATAAAATCCATCATGTGTTGCTCGCTTATGCCTGTAACAGCTTTGGCCTCCACCCACTTCATAAAATAACTAATTGCCACCACCAAATACTCTTTATTGCCCTGGGTTTTTGGAAATGGACCTACAATATCAATTCCCCATTGCGCAAACAGGCACAATGAGCTCATAAACATCATCTCCTCTGTCGGTATATGGATAACTGGCGCATGCATCTGGCATTTCTTACACGTTCGCACCAGGTCGCTAGCCATAGCTTTCATTCTTGGCCAAAAGAAACCAGCCCGCAACGTTATGCCCACCAACGCCTTTCCCTTCGCACGATCGCCATAATATCCTTCATGTATTTCCTTCAATATCTACAATCCTTGTTCCTTATCTAGACATTTCAGAAAAGGTCCAAAGCGTGACCTCTTGTACAATTCCTCATGTATCACACAAAAGCGAGCTGCCGTTCTAGCCTCCTTTGTTGTCAACTTTTCTGCACCTTCCTTCGCTTTGGCCAGGACATCCCATATAGCTGTACGCCAATCATATTTAACCTTAAGCTCCATAACCTCCTTCCCTTCTTCCACACTACTACGACTAAATTCCATCAGTGTGATTTTTCGAATTTCACAAGTCCCCAGCACTCCTGTTATCCGAGCGAGCTGATCCGCCCGAATGTTCAGCTCACAGTAAATGCTCCAGTTTAAATTCTTCAAAGCGTGCTGCCTCTTCGCGCAGTTTGTTCAAATATACTGTCATCCGCTCTTCCTTGGCTTCAAAGGAACCATCGAATTGACGAGCTATCAGCTGAGAGTCCGTGTAGGCCCATACCTTTCTTGCTCCCAGATCGCCTGCCATTTTGATACCCTGCAACACAGCCTCGTATTCAGCCTCGTTAGTGGATTCTTTATACCCCAACTTGATCGCGAACTCCAAATTCTCTCCTTATGGGCTGGTTAATACAATACCCAGCCCTTCTCCCGACACCATAGTCGAACCATCAGTGTATAGTTTCGCCCACGTTAGATGGGTGTACCATCTCTTGCAAAAAATCTGCCAACACCTGCGCCTTGATATCTACCCTTGGTTTGTACACCACGTCGTACTCACTTAGCTCCACAACCCACTTTACCAATCTCCCAGATACATTTGGATTACTCAAAACCTGCTTAAGAGCTAAATTAGTACGTACCTTTACCCTATGACTCAAAAAGTACGGCCTCAATTTCCTTGCTGTACAAATCAACGAAAAACCTCCTTTTTCCAGCTCGGAATATTTCAACTTAGCTCCCCGTAACATCATGATAATGTAATAAATAGGCCTTTGTATAGGATCATGTCCTGTCTAGGCATTGGCTTAGTTAATAGTGATATCTCAGCCAAGTACTTCTTTAGCTCCTGAAACACATCCGCAGCTTCTTTCGTCCACTCCAACTTGGATCCCTTCCGAAGTGCCCTGAAAAAAAGAATGCCTCTTTCCTCTGATCTGGAAATAAAACGACTGAGCCCTGCAATGCGACCTATGAGTACCTGCACGTCCCGCACTGTGCGAGGATGTGGCATCTCCAGAACAGCTCACACTTTCTCTGGATTAACTTCAATTCCTCGCTCTGTTACCATATAACCCAAAAACTTCCCAGACCGCACACCGAACGCACACTTCTTTGGATTAAGTTTCATCCCATACCGTCTTAGTATAATAAATGTCTTCCTTAAATCTTCCACATGGGATCCCGCTTTCTTACTTTTGACCAGCATATCATCAACATAAACCTCCATAGTGGACCCCAACAGATCTTTAAACATTCGATCCACCAACCTCTGATAGGTCGCTCCAGTATTCTTCAAGCCAAAGGGCATGGACACAAAATAATATGTCCCCGTAGAATTAACAAAACTCACTTTGGTCTGATCTTCTTTTGCAAGAAGTATTTGGTGATACCCCTGTGAAGCATCCATCATGCTCAGCAGCTCACACCCTGAAGTCGAATCTACCAACTGATAAACTCGTGGCAAAGGGTAATGATCCTTTTGGGCAAGCTTTATTTAGATCACGAAAATCTACACACATCCTCCACTTCTGAGCTGGCTTTGGCACCATCATGACATTAGACAAATACTTAGGGAATTGAATTTATCTTATATGACCTGCCTTCAGCAAATTTTGCACCTCCTCCTCGATTACATTATCCAGCTCCGGCCCAAAATATCTCCTCTTCTGCTTTACTGACCTCGCCTTCGGGTCTGCGTTTAAGTGATGTTGTGCGACCTCAGAAGATACTCCTGTTAATTCTCCATACCCAAAGGCAAATACATCTCAAAATTCTCACAATAACCTCACTAACTCGTCTCTCAATGTTTCAGGCATTAAGGTCCCCACCCTCGTAGTATAATCTGGGCGACCCTCTTCTAATGAAATTTCCATCAATTCTTCATTCGGTTGAATAGAACTTTCCTATTCCTTCTTCTTTTTTGCATTAAGTACTCCTTTTGGCTGATTATTGTCCCTTTCAACTAATCCTCTCCTGACCGTCAGGTGATAGCACGATCTCGCGACCTGCTGTTCCGAAATTACTTCCCGTACATTGTTTCCCACCGGAAACTTGATACTCATATGATAAGTCGATGTTACTGCTTGAAATACGTTAAGGTCTGGCCGTCCTAGTATAGAATTATATGCCAACCTCCCCTGAACTATCAAAAATTTTAAACTCCTTCTTGCTAGTAACTCATCCTTCCCTAACTCCACCGTCAGCATTACCTCCCCTTCTGTAATTACCTGTGCCCCATTAAATGCATATATGGGTGTGTTCACAGGTTGCACCTTGTTTTCTAGTTTCATATGCTCAAGATAATCTGTATATATTATATTCATCGAGCTCCCATTATCCACAAAGATTCTACTGACCTCGTATCTTACCACCTTAGCTTCAATTACCAACGCATCATTGTGATCTTCCTGCAGTCCGCGTCGATCATTAGGGCCAAAAGAGATGATCGGCCCTTCTATTTGAGATCGGCGACTCACACTGGTGACCTCCCACATTCCTGAGCGAGTTGTCTTAACATACCTCTTTTGTGCATTGTTGGAATCCCCATCAGTTGGGCCGCCCGAGATCATGCTTATCCTCCCTTTGTTTCTTCGTGGGCCATTATATCCCTGATTTCCTTGCTGTGGTTGTCTCACAACCTTGTCCTGAGGTGGATCCCTCGGCGGTGGTGGAGGCAATGGTCACCCTTGCTCCTTTGTCTCTCTATCCTTGTAAACCACTTCTTTCAGATGCCCAACTTTTATGAGTCTTTCTATCTCCTCCCTGAGATGTCTGCAACTTTTAGTATAATGCCCGTAATTGTTGTGAAATAAACAGAAAGAATTAGTCTTGGGGTGAGTAGAGATCGGCGTGCGATCTTCTGGCCACTTTATCGCATTGGGTACCAAGCGTTCCATAATAGTGAACACCTTAGCCCGCGGGTAGGCCAACGGTGTAAAATTTTCATTTCTCCAATCTCGCATATCCTCTTCCAGCCTTTTGATAATGTAACGCCCCAATTTCACTTTAATCAAAATAGGATTTATATTTACGAAAAATATGACGAAACCTTGGCGTCACAATAAATGTCAAGACTTTCAAACTTTACGCAGCGGAAATAAACATAATATGAATAACCAAATCACCATTAAAAGTAATTTATAATCAAAAACACTTCTTTATGTCTAGTTCAACCATTATTTAAAACAATGAAACGAGATTTAAAAACATAAAACCAACATCAAGACTTTTCATTCCCCTCCTCGTTTCCCTTTCATTCGATATCTTCATTTGTACCTGAAAAACACGTCGTTGATTTGGGATGAGCTCAACGTACTCAATAGTTACACCGACATACCTCATGCAAAATTATACAACTCACAAATAGCACAATTAACCATAGAATTCATAATTTTAACGTAGAAGACAGTTGACTGCAGCTAAAACGCGGCGGGTTTCCCCGATGACCCTTTTCCCCGGTCATAGGCACTTAAGGCCCCTGGTTTTAATCATTGGATATAGCACGCTGGGATAAACCCAATGACCCTTTTCCCCGGTCACGGACAACTTTTGCGGTCCACGGCTATATTAATTTATAAACATAGAATTTCATGACATACATTGTACGTAGATTTGAGCACATAGAATTTAACATAAGACAGGTCGGTGGTCCCTACCTCGTAAAATATCGTGGAAAGTCGAGTGATATGCACGTAGTTGAAATCCTAAGTCCCCTTAATGCTCGTCACCTAGTAAATTAGAAAAAAATATATACAATTAGTATTTTTCCTATTTAAAATAGATATCATAGTAATAATAGTAATAATAATAATAATAATAATAGTAGTATTAAAGATAATAATAATAATAATAATAATAATAAATATAAATAGTAATAATAAATAATAAATAATAATAATAATAATAATAGTATTAATAATAATAGTAATAATAAATAATAATAATAATAATAACAATGATAATGTTTATAATAATAATATAATAGTAATAATAATTTAAAAGGACTGGAGTGCAGTTTTGTAATATAGTTTGGGGCTAGATTGGGGTTATTGGTCAAGTTAGGGACTCAATTGAACAAATTAAGAAGCTTTAGGATTAAATTGAAAAGAACTGGAAAGCTGGGGGATCAAATCTGCAAATTCTAGAAACTTGGATTAAAAGGAGTCCAAAACCCTAATTTCTTTCCCGTCAAAGCCCGTCTGCCTATTTTCATTTCTTTCTTCCAAATTCTCAAAAAAATCGGCCAGACTCTCCATCCCGTCGTCAATCGTCGCCGGCAGTAGAGCAGGTGGAAACCGGCGACGGCGCAGCYCCCTCTCCATCGATTCTCGGCGAGCGGTGAAGGGCTGGTAAGGCGACGGTGTCTGGCAGCATCCGGCGAGGCGACGCCCCTCTCCCCCTTTTTCTGAAATCGACGGCGAACGGTGAAGAGCGCTCAGTCGAAGTCAATCGGCCAGGGCATTCAGCAGCCACAAGTTGGCGACTTCCCGCAGCGGCTCTCCGCCTTCTTCGGCTTCAACGTGGTGGCACTAATCGTCGGCGGCGATGGGGTTTTGGGCCAGGGGGTTCGCCGGCGGAGACACTGGTGGCTCTCGGGTTTTGCACGGGCCGGAGCAGGGTCTCGACGGTGGACATCCACGGTGGCAGCGGCTCCGACCGCTGTTATGGGGGAGTCGACGAGGCGGGCTCGGGCTGTGGGTTTCGGGTTGCTTTGTTTGGTTTCGGGTTGGTGACTGCCGTGGGGGGTTTGTTGGGATGGTTTCGGGTCGGTTTTGCCGTGGTGGTTTGCAGGTGGTGGTGATGTCGAAAACGTGGGCTGCTGGGGGTTGTCGGATGGAGATGGTTGGCGACGTTGCTGTGGCTGTCGGCGAATGGAAGTCGGGCCGTGGTTGCTCGGGTATGGACAGGGGTCTGGTTCGGTGTCGGCGACTAACGATCGGGCTGTGGTGACGTTGGCTGGGGCTGCGGCTCGGCTTGCGACTGGGCGACTCGGGTTTGTCGGCTGGCTGAAAATGATGACCGTTCAAATATGGTGACGGTGGTTTCGTGTCGACGATGGATGTTGGGCTGGTGTCGGTTCGGGATTGGTCGTGAAAATTTGTGGTTGATTGGGTTTGGACGTGGGTTATGGATTTTGTAGTTGGTGGTGGCTCGGCAACTTTGGTAGCGGATGGTTAATAATCGGCAGCCGATCGGTTGCGATGGTTGCCGGATATTAGGATTTAAATAAAAAAAAAAGAATAAAATGAAAGAATTATTTTACCTGCTTGCTTGTGGCTGAAAGTGTGCAGAGTTGAAAGTTGGGAGTGAGGATTGGAGAAGACGGTGATGAAAACGGCTGAAGGAAAAAAATATGATTTTGTTTATAAACTTAGCTTAGGATTTAATTAAGGAAGGTTAGGGTTGATGTCCTGGTGGGCTCGGGCTAGTCGTTTGGCTCGTTTTCAAGTCCAAAAGAAACGACCCAAAAGACGTCTTAAATTTTAAAACTAAATAAATRCGTTGACAMCCCATTAGTACTTTAAATGATTAAGAATAATTATAATACAAATAAATGTAATTATTCTATAAATAAAATTTATTTCGTGGACAATTCATTAGTAATTTAWTTAAATTAATAAGTTGCTAATTAATTATAATAGTACCTTAGAAAATTATAATGAACTATAAATTCGCCCAATTAGAGTTTTYAATTATTTATAATAACTATAGTATAGATAAATTATAATAATTTTAGAAATCGAAATTATTTCATAAACGACTTAAAAGCAATTCAAATAAATAAATAATTTACTAAATAATTATAATAATTTCTTAGAAATTGATAATATATTTTATTTGAAATCGAACTATAAATTCATTTAAATAACATTCTTAGATTAATTTAAAATTAAAATAGGAAGTCGTATTATGGCGACGAGCTCGGGACTAGAATTATGTTTTTAATGCATGATGATAATTAAATAATCAAATAAAAATATGCATTGGATGTATGGATGTTACAGATAATCACTGAGCTCGAGCTCAAAAGTCCGCGCACTATCCGTCTTGGTTCTCTCCTCAATTCCCTCCTAGGAACACTGCCTCCCAAATCCGTGACCTCCCTGCCGAAACGCTCCCGATGTTCTTCCTCAGCTTCCTCCACCTATATGTACTTATGGCATCTTGCCAAAACCTCATCATACGCCCGTGCCTCCTTTTTGATCAAGGACTTACGTAAGTCCTCCCTCTTTAATCCCTGGTGCAGAGCTCCAGCCTTCATCTCATCAGTAGCAACAGGTACCTCCAGAGTGGCGCTGGTAAACCTGTTAACATATTATTTCAGTGTCTCATTAGGTCGCTCTACCATAATAAAAGGCGACTGTGCCGTCTTCGCATTCTGCCTCATATTGGAAAATTGCTTCAAAAAAGTAGCTCGCAACACCTGATAACTGGTAATTTTTCCTCGTGGCAACTGATAGAACCAGTTTTTTGCAATTCCTCTCAAAGTGGATACAAAGGCCCAACACGCCACAGCATCCATGTAACTATGTAACATCCTCGCATTCTCGAAGAGTTGCAAATGCTCAACTGGACCCGTCGTCCCCCAATACTGAATTTCTAACGCTTTATACCCCTTAGGCATTGCAGCTTGTAACATATCATCCGAGAAGGGATGTCCCTCATCTCCGTCGATTTTCTCTCCTTCTACTTGCCTTTATAATTTTAGCAGGGCATCCTGCATCTCTCTAAAAGCCTTATTCTCTGGTCCCACCTCGTTCTCGCCATTTCCCTCATTATATCTGCTGCGGCTCTTACGAGTTTTTCTTTGAGATTCGCCATCCGTATCCGAGGTCTGTGTTCCACTCTCACTAATGTGCTTGTTATGTCGGCGACCTCGATGTTGTGATGACTCTATTTCACTTTTACCCCCTCCTCCTTGCGCCTATGAGTATTAGACTCTGTAGACGAGGTGGAATTGGAAGTGTCTTCATATTTCCGCTTACTGTGTGACCTTTCCTTTCATGAGAAAGTCTCTTAGACAGAGACTTTTCGTTTTGCTTCGCCTTCCAGGTCGCCGACTTTTCTTCTTGCTCGCTGTTAGGTCCATCATCCTTTTCTTTAAGAGTACCCATCTCGCCTGCTAGGTACTTATTCAACTCTTCCATCTTCTCCTGAGGCACGAAATCCATAAGCCCTTCTAGGAATCCCTTTTTAATTTGGCAGGGTTTATCCTTGGGCATATCTCTTCATTCCTTCGTCCCTATGTGAATCACTTTCTGTGCTGCAACCTCCGGCGTTTTTGCCTCCAAATCTTCCGCTGATTGCTTGCCATCACGCTGCTTTGGGGAGGGCGGTGGCGTGCCTTCCAATCCTGGAACTGCCGGTTCCGCCGGAAAAGGCATTTTTTCATCTTTTATTACCTCTTGCTCATTGACATCCACCGCTCTGTTCTTCTTCTTTGGTTTGTTCGATCCAGAACCATAGTGAAAGGTTCTAGGTATTATTTTGTTATCCTTTATATTTAGTTTACGAGATTTCTCACGCCTTTCGCTCAAGGACTCGATGTCCCTCTTTCCCACAGACGGCGCCACTTGATAAATCCAAATCGATTGATTACCAAGAATATGGAGTAGCCCTCCACAATCGTCGCAGCGACCTCGCCGATTCTGAAAAATAACGCTTAGAACGGGCCAAATTTTGAGCCCATTAAGGCCTTCCGACGCTTAAGTTAATAAGCAAAATCAAACTCTTCTCTCTCTTTCCAATGTAAATAATGCGGTCAAATAATAATAATGGCGTTGGTTATTAATAAGAGGCATACACCCCTTTATATAAAGATAGGAGAAATCTTCCACTATCTAGGGTTACCTTACGTAAACATAATTCCATTCATACCATGACTCTTTCACTGACTCTCAATTGGGACTCTTCTCATATGATAACTTCCTATAAACATGAAACTTCTCAATATATTACCGAAATAAGTCCGGGCATACAGCCCACTAGGCCCATACACATATTACTAACCTCAAAATAGAGATCAGCGACCTGAAATAGGTTCCAAAAATGTGACAACGACCTGCAAAACCTTCAACGAATCTCCTAGCGATCTCGCCGGTCCTGCAAAATAGCACCTTCAGATGGGTCGGATGTCAGACCCATGAAGGTCCTCCGATGCTTAAGACAAAACCAAGTGGTAGTATAAAAAGCCCAATAATACGATAAAGCACAATAATATAATGAGAGGTATGCACCTCCTTTTATAGAGACAAGAGAAGTATTCCCCAAGCTAAGGGTTTCCTTCTCCCATCATAATTCCATAAATACCACAACACTACAGCCGACTTAGAATTAGGATTCCTCCTGTATGCTAAGTTCCCATGAATAATAGATCTCTTACCATAATAGGCCTGGACCCATTGTTCTTTCCATACAGTCCACCAAGACCCATAAACCACTCACATTAAGCCTGTAGGCTTGATATTCATAAAGCCCAAGACCGAGCTCTATCACCCATCACAAACATAAGAGGTCGCGTCCCTATATGAGAACTCATCCTCATACTTCAGGTCGCTACTCCACCAACCAGCTCTCCCACTTCTCCAGAGAAACCATTCATCTCGCCCACCTCCCAGAAGAACACCCTTTCCAGGAAATGAGGTCACTTACCATAAATACCCTCATATATCAAGTAATATTACGTATGGACATTTTGGTCCGTATCAGTTGCACTCTGCTGAACAATATAATGTTTGTACGAATAATGAACAAACACAACTTGAAATCTCAACGAGAAATACAGAGTTGTATAGTGTGAGTAAATTATCCAATTTATTTCAATAGACCTTTTATAGATACTTATTAGAAGACTTATTAGCAAACATAATTCCTACTCTTAAATCACATCCTAAGGTATAAGATATTATTAGGTCATTAACGATAGTAAAAAAATAAAATTTACCTATCATAAATAAAATTTAAATCTCAAAATATATAAGTATCTCTACTATAAAATAAACATCATATCTTCACAAGCTTTTGAGTTTAGAGTGGCGAGAACGAATCTACACCTTGCACCGTAATGAGTTTGTTTGGATGATTTGAAATTATTGTTTGATAAACTAGTTAATTAGAATAGTAATTTAATAATTAATTAGTAATATAAACACGATAAGTCATGCAAAGTGAATATAAATAAAATATAAAACTAAAGAAAAAACATAAAAATTATAAATAGAAAAACTAATAATACATAAATATTTTCTTATTTATAATACTAGTATTTCATTTAAAAATAACTAGTTTTCATAAAAATATCAATTTTTGTATGAGATAATTGAAAAAATATATTTTTTCTCAATAGAAGATAATAAGATGGGAGATTGATACAACATTAAATATTCAGGTCGGCAAGCATGAATGTTCTTTAAGGATTTAGCAAACGACCTCCTCTACTAGAAGGTGCAAACCTTCTAAAAGGTGGGCGAGCTATTCTGAGGAGCGACGACATCTCGTATAAGAGTGTCGAGATCTTATGTGAGATGGAGAGCTCTTATGAAATAAATGGTGTTATGACAGCTCGGTACTGAGTGGTAGCTCGGTATGGAGAGTTTGGATTTATGATTAACATGGTTTGGGTTCTGTTGGGCTGATATGGATTATTGTATTGAGTCTCGGTGGACTAGGATTATGGATATGGTTATTGTCCCATGATTATTACGGTAACTTAACAAGAGTTCTAATATATACGGTAACTTAGTATACGTAAAAAATCCTAATTCTAAATCGGTCACTATTTATGGTATTATAGTTTTTATAGGAGACGGGAACCCTAAATTGGGAACACGTCTCTTAACTATTTAAAGAGGACTCAGACTTCACTTTTTCTCTCTTAGATGATTTTGTCTTACGTTTTGAGCTCTCCCATATCTCTCTCGAACACTTTCTGACTTAAGCATTGGAGGTCCTATGACGAAGCTGTCTACTACTTAGCTTGGCTTCTGTTTTGCAGGTTTGATCAGGTCGCCAGGAGCTATATGGGGATCTATTCAATCGCTGATTACATATTCAAGGTTATCACTTTCTATTCGTGGTGAACCAATATTTTTGGTCGCATCAAGTGGCACCGTCCGTGGGAAAGAGGGACATCGAGTCTCTGAAAAAAAGACGTGAGAATCTTAATAAGCGCAGTATGAAGGGAATGAATATCACGCCTCAGAACTTGAGTTTTGAAGAGGAGGTAAGTAAGACAAAAGATGTAGACAAAGGAAAAGAGACCGAGGAGGAACAAACAACACCTCAAGGGAGAACAACTAATCAAACAACCACAACCACACCACCACCCTCACCGGGGAAATAAAAGGCGTGTAACATCCATACACCCAATGCATTTTTATTTATTTATCATCATGCATTAAAAAATATAATTCTAGTCCCAAGCTCGTCACCATAAATGAATTTCTATTTTTTTTCTAGTTTTAAATACTCTACGAATTCTATTTAGTCGAATTAACAATTCGGTTACCAAATAAATTATATATATATATATATATATATATATATATATTATATATTTCAACTTCTAAAAATACTATGATTTATTTAATGTTTAAATTAATCATTAATTTAAACATACAATTGGGTCACCTAAGAAATTATTTCGATTTAAAAGTTTAGATTCATCAAATGGGTTGTTCACGGAATTATTTAGTTTTAAACTTAAGTCGTTTATTGGATCGATTATTTTTTTGGACTTGAAAACGAACCCAATGAGTAGCCCGAGTCCACTAAACCTCAGCCCTAACTTTCCAAAATTAAAACCATTGTTGGTTTATAAGCAAACCCAAACCATCTGCAGTTTCTTTTTCACGTTTCTTCACACTTTTACATACACAGCCGCATTCAACAGGTAAAAAACTCAAATCCTGTCTTTTTTCTAAGTTATGTTTTTCAAAGAATCGTCTAAACCCATCAATCCCACTTTCCGGCAGCCATCGTAATCCAATCGGCTGCCGATCCCAAACCATCACCATTTCTAATATCACAAACCGCCAACATCAAACGAAACAGTTCTCGGCTGAAACCCAAATCGGACCTGTCCAAACCCAAACAGCGACCACAACCCGACTATGCTGCGACGAATTGCCACCATCCAGACCCACGTCGAACCGCAGCCAATCTAGAAACCACTCGGCCGAATCGCCACACCAGCGACCCACGATTCCAACATCACCGGCTAAATCGATGAAGTCCCAAAATTTTGGTGAGACCTAGCGGCCGAGTCGAACCACGGCCCGATCAAACCAATACCAATCGGCCGATTCCAATTGTCACCTGCAAACCCCACCTCCCGAATTATCGGCGCCTTTGCCGCCGATTTTCTCGCCGCTGCTGTGTGTTGTTTTCGCCGATGACCGAAGGAGCAATTTCCATCACCGACCTCAAAATTGGGAGGAAAATCCAGCCGAAGCCGCTGTGGTTCATCACCGGAGGATGACGCTGCTTCGCCTTCCTCCGCCGGTGCTGCGCCGTTTGCCGATCGCCAATTGCTTTTTCCGTTTTCTGGTTCTGGAAGAAAGATAGAAAGGAGAAACGGGACTGAGGCTAAATGGGCTGGGTTCTGTCGTTTTATACCCATCCCATTTTCCAGAAATCGAAGATTAACCCCCAGGAGCTTTAACCCCTTTTCGATTAACCCCTAGACCTTTGCCATCCTTTCAATTGAACCCTCAGCTTGCCAACAACCTCAATTCAGCCTTATGATTTATAAAGATCTCGATCCAGCCCCAAAATTTTTTATAAAACTACATTCTAGTCCAGTTTTATTATTATTATTATCATCATCATCATTATTATTATTATTAATTATAAATATGATAAATACTAATTAAATATATTTTCTAATTGATTAGGCGACGAACAATAAGGGGACTTAGGATTCAACAAGTGCATGTCATTTGATTTACCACGACATTAATTATGAGGTAGGGACCACCGACTTATCTTATGCTAAAATTTAATTCCTCAATTTTGTGCAATGTGTATCATGTATTCTCGAGTACAACTTATTTCTAAAACCGACTTATAATGCCAAGGGTCATTCCCAACGTGCTATCCACGAATTAAACCGGTAACCGTACAAGTTGTTATCGCATTTTAGTTGCAGTCAAAGTAATTTCTAAAACTAATCATGAATTAGAACCGGTGTCCGCAAAAGTTGTCATCGCGTTTCTAGCTGCGCAGTCAAAGTCGACGTTCTTCTAAAACCATGAATTAGAACCGGTAGCCGTACAAGTTGTTATAGCGTTTCTAGCTGCAGTCAATGTCTATATTTTTTCAACATGCTATTCTATGAATTATATGGTTCAATGTGCTATTTTTGAGGTTTATGATTTACGTGAGATATGTCGGTATATCTACTGAGCTAGTGGAAAGCTCACCCTATCATTAACAAATCTCAGGTTGAGGAGATCGAGCGATGAGTGACGTTGGAGGTGGATGATATACTAAGTATAATTTCAATAATTTAAATTATGTTGATTTGACTTCTAGTTCGACATTTTTGGTTCGAATTATACTTAATTCTCTTTATCAATGTCTGCGTTTTATTTCAAAAGGTTATATATCAAAGTAGCGCAGCGAAAGCGTGGGCAAAAATATATAAATATTGATATCCTTACTTTTATTCTTAAAGGATATGTGTTTATACTTTGGATATCTCTATTTAAATCCTACTTTTGGTTTATACATCTATTTTTGAAATGGGGCCTAAAAGTTTCATTTTAAAAAGGGGGCCTAGAAGTTATGACTTACGAGGTGTTTTTCTTTAAAAAAAAATTTAATAGTAAATTCCCTATTATATTATATTTTATTTTAAAGCAATTTAAACCCGAATAGTACTTATTTCAATAGACATGTGGGAGTTAATGTTGAGTTTTTTTTATCATAAAAATAATAATTATATTTTCAATAGTACTTATTTGCATTGCTTAGGTGAATTATGTTTCGGTTAAAGTCTTTAGGCATCATTTGATCTAGGGATCAAGAGCATGATTGTTAGTACTTTTGTGATTCATTTGTGGGGCGCCAATTCTAGCTTGTTTACATTGTTGAGGTGCACTTGTGGTTGCCGTACTCAATGTGTGTTTGTGTGGGGCCTTGAAGTTGGCGGTTATGTAAGAATATCTCGTTAGTTGAAACATAATTTATTGAATCCCGAATGGAGAAATACCGCCAGGGTGTATTCGAAAAATAATAAAATAATAAAATAAAAAGAAAAAGATTGAGGTGTTGAAACAGCTGCCTATCCATGGTTTACCAAGTGTATTTCGCTTGCACTACGGGCGATCGCCAACAAAGATATGATCAGCAGCCCCACATTTCACGCACGCATGCTTATACTCAAATGGCGCACACTAATCTCAACTCCAATAAATCGGAAGTGAGTCTCAACAAGTCGAATTCCTAACTAAGACGATCCTTCTATTCAGCGCATCATCCTAATTATCAAGTCAAGAACGGTAGTGCGGAGCTGCAGGCCTCAATAAAAAATAGAATAAATAAATGGGTGAACGAGATATTTGATCGCAACCAACAATGGATAGTAGCTAAACCATCGAGTAACGAGGGGGCACCATAGTACATTAATGTAGCATATATGAAAAGGGTTGCCAATATACTGGGGTCACTTTAGTCGATACGTGAAATGCTTGCGATTTCAAGAAATATGAGGGTGTCTAGAGTCCGAATGAGTTCCTTTGAGCAATTCGAATTACTTACTAGTGTTATGTGTTTTTTGTACTTTAATTCTATATTGCTTGAGGACAAGCAAAGTTTTAAGTTTAGGGGAATTTAATATGCGAGAAATTGTGTGGTAATTAATGGTTTAAAAATACATCTTTAAGCGCTTCGTATTTTCATATACATTTATTTCTTGCTTATTTGATCTTGTGAATGGACGAGCACCAATTGTATATTTTCATCTATTTAGTAGTATTTAGTGCTCGATTGATGTGATGATGATCGCCGAATGATTCGTGGATTGATTTTGGCGGAAAAGTAGTGTTTTTACCCAGTTAGCGGTTGGATTAGTGGTAACTACTACCGCTAAAGCTACCGCTAAGCCCTTAGAGGCCCCAATAACGTTGTTCCAACCGCTAAGAATGGACATAGAGCTTACAAGATGCATTAATGGTGAGCCTAACAGTAGATGAACCGTTAGCACAACCATTAGGAAACAACAGAGAGGTATAGCGACTGGCTTAACGGTGGACATACCATTAGCTCGACCGCTAGGGAGCTGTACAGAGGTGTTAATAGTTGGTTTAATGGTAGCCCTTACCGTTAGCACCACCGTTAAGGGCAGATAGAAACTAACGATGATAGGTTAACGGTAGCTTTAGCGGTAACTCTGACCGCTACCGCTACCGGACCCAGAATCCTATTTTTGGAAGGAAACTTATTCTCTAAGTCTTGGAAACTTATAAATAGCTCCCATACTTCATCAAAAATGATATAATTGACATTCTTAGGGTTTAAAGGCACAAAGAGGAGTCGAAATCCTTCATCCACCATAGAGATTGAAGATTGAAGATTTAAGATTCAAGATCCAATCTATCTTTTCCCTTTTTATTCTAGAACTATGTTTTTCTTATTTATTTTTCTTTTGTTATTTCATGAAATCCATGAGTGAGTAGTTATTTATTCCAGTCCTTGTGACGTTGAAACCTTTGTGAGATTATGTTCTAATTAATTTCCGTAATATCTTCGTTCTTCATATGAGATTGTTTGTGTTATTCTATATACATGGCATGATTGCTTACTTTCTGATTTGGATTGGCCACCTAGATTAGGGGTTGGTTGTCAATTGCTAGAAATAGGGCTGCTTCCCGTTTAATTGTCGTGGTTTCTATTTCATTGTAGTAACTAATGGTCGCGCATCATTAGGTGTAACACAACATAAGTTAAATAAACTGAGCTTATGAGCTTATTGCTTAGATTAACCTATTTGCCTAGCGTTTAATGTTGTTATTGGATTAAATCTAGAGAGCTTATTCTAGGTAGCAAATTCGAGTAGCAGAGCTTATTGCTATTTAGAGATGGTAATTTGTCGGGGAGTGACGTATATTAAATTATGATTTTTACGTATTACCTATATTCATAAAAAAAAAGTCTTATTTGAGTTTTTGCAGGTGGATGAACTTGAGAACGTAACTATGGCAGGAGGCGGATAATGCACGTTGAAGGAGCTAGCAAATCCTAATCTCCCACAACAATAACTTTTCATCACATTTCCAACCGTGGAGGATAATACATTCGAATTGAGATGAGGTTTAATCCATCATCTACCGTTGTTTCATGGAATAGGTAGCAAAGACCCGCACAAGCATTTAAAGGAATGCCATGCCATATGCACGAGCATGAAGCCCGCCGGAGTAACCGATGAACAAATCAAACTACGGGCGTTTCCAATTTCATTTAAGGACTTATCCAAAGATTGGCTCAATTACTTGACATCGGGATCCATCACCACGTGGGGAGCATTAGAAAGAGCATTTTTACAGAGGTATTTTACCGCTTCTCAAGTGCTAACTTTCATTAGGACATTTGTGCAGCAAGGCAATTATATGGGGAGACATTGCATGAGTATTGGGAGCGGTTCAAGAGACTCATCGCTAGTTGTGTACAACATCAATTGGGCGAGCATTTGTTGATACAATACTTCTATGAGGGTTTATGTCTCATGTATAGAAACATGATAGATGCAGCAAGCGGAGGCACACTCATAGATAAGACACCAACGACAACAAAGGAGTTGATATCGAACATGGCAGCGAATTCCCAATAATTTGGCAGTTGTGATGTTTTGTTTAAATCGGTAAATGAGGTAGGCAATGACTCGTTTCAAGCTCAATTAAATGATTTGACTTCTATGATCAACAAATTAGATACGGGGGGACTTCCTAAGGTTCGACCATGCGTCATTTGTCAAATATTGGATCATGTCACCGATGACTGTCCAACACTGCACGCTAATGTTGTGTGGACTGTTAATTGGAAAGGGAGGAATTACGATCCATATTCTAACACTTACAACCTAGGCTGGAGAGACCACCTCAGAGTTTTGAAGCTTCAGTAGGAGATGGATGAATTTCATCATGACACTCAGTCTAGTATAAAGAATCTAGAAACTTAAGTGACTCAGATGGCGGATCACATAGGCCGGTTGGATACGCAGGGGGATACACGATTGCCCTCTAAACCTGAGGAAGATATGGAGTTTGTGAGTGCCATTAAAGCTTGTTGGGAAGAAATTGGAATCTCCAAAGAACCCAACACCTAAATTGGAGGATAGAAAACGAGGAAGAGAAAGGAGAAATGGATCAGACGCACGCTGATGTCGAGTAACCCGATAACAGTCTGCCCGAACCTACACACGATACCTATGATTCCGTCATTTTTCCTACAAGAGTCGAGCCACTAAAACTTCCATCACGGTTTAAGCACCAAGTGATGGAGGACACGGAGAAGCATGTGCGATATGTTTTCAAGACGGTGAAGACAAATATTTCTCCACATGAGATGATGGGCGGAACTTTTTTCGCCAAGTCCTATGAGAAGTTACCACCAAGTCGAAAAGATCCGGCTGAGCATCCAATTTTGAAACGAGCGAAGTTTAAGGAGAGTGAAGTCATGAGATTTCCATTCACTTTGAGACCTCCACCGAAATCTCCCCGGACTCATAAATAGAGGGTATCACGTCGAGCCAATGACGTTACCAAAGGGCACTTGTTGGGTGTTTTGCATGTAATTGTGGTATTTTTCTCGTACTTTTATTTAGGGTTTAATGTCGTTTTTAGTAGTTTTGAGTCAAGTTTTGTTAAGATTTTAGGTTATTTTCCTGTTTTAATGTTTCAAGCTCTATATCTATAATGTTGATGAAGTTTGTTTGATTCATGGGTTTTTTAGCTTAAAATTCTTATGTTGTAGGTGGTTTAATGAGTTAGAGTCACTCCAGGATGTGCTGGCATTCGCCTAGGTTCGAGCCAAAGCATTGAGGCCCAATGTCCGTGCCAAATCGAGAAAACCGAGCTGGGAACAGCAAGGCAGTCGATCGACTGGTGAAAGAGTAATTTTAGTGGTGAAGAAAATAAAAGTGGGTTCATTGGCTCTATATTATTGGAGTTCGATTGCTAAGTAGGATCAAGCGTGTTTTTAGCTTAAATTAATTAAAGGAAATGCAAATAAAAGGAAATTAAAATAATTAAAAGCAATTAAAACTAATGAAACACGTAAATAACTAGCTAGGAATGGAAAGTACAAGTTGGTAGGATGCCTCAGTCGTGTGCCTTAATTGAAATTGCAAGCAAAATTAGGAAATCAAGCAAGAACAAGCATGTTTCATCAAGTACAACTAAAGAAACCTAGAGTACAACCATGCATGAATGATCATAAAAACCTAAATAATGAAAATTAGCACAAATTGAAAGCATCAATGGAAAGAGGAAGATCTAAGAATTAGCATGAAACAATGCACGAAAATAAGACCCTAAATAAAGCATATGAAAAACATAAAATAAAGATGACCCGAGATTCGATCTATGATCTAGATGTGTCGCTCATGTAGATTCCATGGACAAATCACAAGATTTAACAAGAAATCTAAGAGCTAAGGCAACAAGCATAAATTGAAGAACATGCATGAAATTGAAGAACGAGGAAGAAATTAAAGGGAAACTTACATAAATTGAAAAGAGAATCTAAATACTTGAATGAAATTACAAAGAAAAGTAAAATCTAAGGGAGTACTTGATATCTTCTTAGGCTTACAAACCCAAGACAAAACTTGAAATTAAATCTAAAACCTAAGAGAGAGAAAGTAGTTCTAAAAAATAGAGAGAAATTAACCTCAAACCCATGTAAGGGTGGGGGTGAGAGCTGATTCCTTTGTTGGGGCAAGATATGCGGTTTATATAGTTGTTTGTAGGGGCAAAAATGTCAAAAATGCCAAGGCAGTCGATCGACTGCCCTGCTTCCAAGAGGTTGGCTACAGCCGAGCAGTCAATTTTGGAGCTTTCAGTCGATCCGTGGTCAGTCGATCGACCACCAGTCGATCCGGGCTGTCCTTAGTCAATTCGGCAGTTAATTCGGGCAGCTTCTGGCTCGGTTTTCTCGTTTCGGCATGGATTTTGGGCCTCAATGCCTTGCCTCGAACCTAAGCATTTTTCGGAATGTCTTGGCGCAAATCTAATTCAATTAACCACATACAAAACAAGAATTTTGAACGTAAAAATCCCAAGAATCGCACAAATATTACCAACATTGGATAAATGAAGCTTAAAACATTAAAATAAGAAAATAACCTAAAAACCTAACGAAACACGACTCAAAAATACTGAAATAACTCTAAAACCTAATTAAAAACACGGGAAAATACCAAAATTACATGTAAAACAACCACCCCACACTTATCGGTTTGTTCGTCCTCGAAAAACGAAAAGAATCGAGAATGTACATGCAATGAACATTATGTAAAAAGAAAAATCCTTGTGCTTATCCTTATCAATATAATAAATTTATTAACATAAACTCGTTATCGTCAAGAATTGCTAGTATTACCCCTTCTCAAATGAAAACCAAATCGATGACTTCCTCACAAATGGAATTTCGATGGTGTTCGCTCAATTCACTCAAGTGTTTGTAATATGGGACGTGTATACGCTCGAGTCGGACAATGCATGCTTCTAGTCAAGATTCAAAAATTTGAAACTCAAAATCACCCATCGTACATGACCAAACAAGAATCGAAAGAGGTCTTTATTTTAGATTATAACGTTGGCTCTTTGGTAAGGTATGGAATATATGGATATAGTGGCTAACACACGATCAAACGTGATCAATAACTCATGAAATCCTAACTTCTAAAGACCGAAGCTTAAAATCGCTTCACCCTTCCCCAAATCACCAAACTTTCATTCGAAACCCTTTTGTACACCCACACACTTTTCTGACTTTATTTCACAACACTTAGAAGCTTTTTGAATTTGCTTATTTTTACCAAACTTAGCCTTTTTGAATTAGGCTTTTTGCTTGAATGCACGCTTTATCACTTTTCGTGATTTGTGTTGGAGTTTTATTCTCTTCTTTTCTTTTTTCTTTTTTGTATAAGAAACTCAAAACCCAAAACCCACAATTGATTTCCATCACATTTCTATCCTACTAACAACATACACTCTCACCTCATAATTTATGAAGATATAAGAGCTAAAATTGAGCTCGGCTAACAAGAAATGAGGCCTAGGCTCAAGGTGGATCATTTGGAGTTTTTAAGTAGCTTATATATTTGGATATGGCCGGAATAAGGGTGATATATGTGCTTCGAGGTCCAAATTTAATCATGTACGAGCAAAATCAAGCCACCTCAATGCAATTTCCATAATAATGCAAGCAAGACCGATAATTCACACAAGGCTACTTAAGATGTAATGTTTTTCCTACACCCTGAAGGATCGAGCTAAGACATGGTTCATGTCCTTAACACCCGACTCTCTTACCAATTAGAACATGGTCCATGATTTATATATATTCAAGTACTACTCCAATTAAACAATGACTTTGATTTGGATGAAGATGGATTTATTTAGTCAAATGAAAGGAGAACCTTTTCACGAGTCTTGGGAGTGCTTCAAAGGGATTCTTACTCAATGCCCACATCATCACTATCTCCTTAAGATGGTTAATCAATTATTCTATGATGCCGCTTGTGGAGATGTCGGGTCCCAAAAAAAACATGAAGTTGATGATTGCTTTAAGTCCATAAGCTATAATTTACAAAAAAAAAAAAGTGCTTGTTATTAGAAGATAGTTGTTCATAAAGTAACCACCTCTCATACCTCTCACAAATATATGAAGAGAATTGCCAAGTTGATGAAGCAAATGGCCTCCTTACAACCCCCAAAATACACATCTCTGTCAAAGTGTACCTCAACCACCACCTCTTGATTCAAGCTTTTGTGTGCCTACTTTATAAATATTTGTCAAATGTTCAAAAGCTCACTCGCAAGAGTACAAGTTCGCATGTAGGTTGGTAAGCTAAATCGAGTCGATTCACAAGAAACAACCAATCGGAATCTCAAATGTTTGTTTGATCCCAAATAACACATAAACATGTATAATTGGTGGGGTTTGTTTTGTTTTGATTTAAAAACTAAGAGCTGAAAAGCAATATTAAATAATTTAAACTGATTAATCTTAAACTATTGAATCAACTAGGAATCGAAGAACATAGTTAACTAAGAGCAATGAACCAAAGTAAACTAAGAGCAAATATAAGCATGAGTGTAACAAACGATCGCAAATAAGAAGCGTAAATAAGATCTAATTGTACAAACGATTGGAATAACATGAATGAAATGTTGGATTCGCTATAATCGTACAGGGCTTACGCAGCAGATTTTAAAATTTTTAATTAAATAAAAAAAATATATATCAAATATATATACTAAACCCCGTAGGTTTCGTTAGCAATTTTAACGATCGTCATTTTTCATTATTATGTATCGAATACAAATTTTGATTCTTATAAAATAAATAAATTAATATCTCTCGATTAATTTCTTCAAGCGACGATTGAGAGGGAATCAATTCCCGGCTATGTGGCTAACACCGAAACTTCTCGCCGTAGGGATCCAAGCGTATCCCCTCTAATTGAGTCCACCTTTTGATTGCGACACCGGAAAAATTCTTCGCTAGTAGAATCGTACCGTTTTCAAATTGATTAAAGGAATAAACTATTAATCCAACAATCAACAATTGACTGAAGTATAATTATTGTGGATGAAAAATTATTAACTAATTTTCATCTACAAATTGAAGACTCAAATAAAAATATAAAAGGTATTAATTTTGTTCTTTGGGTGAGTAGCCTTTTCGAAAAGGTATTTCAAAACCCTTTTGATTTGTTTTCATCTATAGTTTTTCGGCCCTTGCATCCCTTTTCAAAAGGAATTCTCAAACCCTTTTTTTTTCTTTTCGAAAGATGCTTCCTGTTTGCCAAAAAGTACAAAATTTTGTTTTTTTTTTGAATGAACAGGAGGAATGCGGCTGCCTCTTCTAACTTATATATATTATATATATATATATATATATATATATATATATATATATATATATATATATTAGTTAGGTTAAGATTAGGTCTAACCTTAATTAACTAATTAATATAAATATAAATTATTATTATTATATATATATATATATATATATATATATATATATATATATATATATAATATATATATATATATATTTGAAGTCTTCAATCATTCTAGTGGGCTTCTACAATTAGGGCCTACTAAAAAATTACATGGACTTGGATCTTGAATCCAACTAATTAATTAATTCAATTAATTAATTAATCCCATGAATTTAAATTAATCGATTCAATTGACTAATTTAATATATTCCTTTAATTGAGATTTGTAATCAAATTAGATTTATGTATTGCACAATGTGCACAAGGCTACCATCGTAGCTCAAGTCAAGGACTAATCATGTACTATTGCAATTTGGAAATTCTGATTCGACAGACAAATCTTCCAGTTAAGAATTTCCACCGGGTCATGTTCAATGAACTTGTTCTCCAACAAGCACCCACATATATGCACTCGCGTCATAACGCTGATATTAATGGAATGCAACATCCTTGTCTTACAAGCATGCATCATATGCGCAAGTCTTACCGGGCTTTTCAATGTCCTATCTCGAAAAGCCCATTGACTTGGAACAAGTTTAAGACCGAAACCTTAGAGACACGTTCTATGATTGCCATCGTATGCGCAACCATATCCCATAGTTTAAATTGGTCTAAGGACTTTATCATATGTGCAATTATAATAAAAGCGAAAACATAAGATAAAGAAAGT